>OLKM01002101.1:61425-73925 GCA_900291075.1 Melanogrammus aeglefinus | reverse complement strand
TCCCGACCATAATCACAGCCCATTACGGGCAGATTGGATTGTGGGTAAATAGGACATAATGGGGCCTTGTGCTGCTACCCCGAGACACGCTGTGCCCTGATTGTTCCCATCACCCCAAAAAAAATAGAGCCAATTTAATTTTTATTTGTTTGCCTGCATCAGGAGGGCGGCTGCTCCTGCTTTTCATTCCACTAAACGGGGCAGAACAAAAAGCCGCCAGGACAGAATAACAGAGATTGCTCTGACGCAGACGGCGGGCGGCGCGGAGAGAGAGAGAGAGAAGGTGTGCTACGCCCGTCAGCCTCCGGCCCCGGTCGGCCGCGGCTCCCGGCCGGTGGTTTGGTCGAGCGAGCGTTTTGTGATGTCTTGACAGGCCTTTAATTCACCACCATCACGGCTGACGTGTGGGGAGAGCAGGCGCCGCCTGTTCCGTGTTGTTCCCCCTCACTTGTTTATCTTCCATTCCATTGACGTTTTGTTTCCGAAACAACAGAGATAGCAATTTTCCGAGCGATCACGCAAAGTGGCCACTGATTACACGGCGCGGCGCGAGGCCCGGCATGGGGCCATCGCCACGCCGCCAGCCGCGGCTAAATGGCACCTCAGATGACGGGTGATCATCACAACAGCAGCCGGAGGACGACCGCACCAACCCGCCGCCAACGCTGTCGCCGCCGCTGTGAAAAGTAGTTCCCTCAAACAAGCTCTGACTCTAGATTAACGTCTTTCTTCCGGCGCAAAACCGAAACCGTGACTTTCTCAGACAAACGCCGCCCTCAGAAGGAGGCTGTGTTTGCCCGCCACATCCCGATTAATCAGATGAGAAGATATAAATCAGTATTCACGTATTACTTCCACCGCGTGACAACCACTTCCCCCTTCTCTTCCCTGAGATTTTCAAAGGTTATTAGCGTTTCGATCGGTGGAGATATTTCAATTTGTGTTCGCCTTCTTGGCCCGCGTATCGCTGTATCACCTTGTCCTCCATAATGGGCTGATAGAAATGTGATTGGACAGGCGTGGAGGAGACGGATGGGCGGGAAGATGGATGCCCACTCGGGGTAATTAATATCTACTGTACGGGCTGCCGGCACGTCCCGGCTGGCTACGTGATGGATGGTGGCGTGGTATCAGCATCAGCACCACCGGTACACCAGGACGGGAACATGGACGTCGTTCAGGATGTGAGGCAGGGAGGGGGAGGAGAGGGAGGAGGGGAGTGGGAGAGGGAGGAGAAGGGAGGAGAGGAGAAAGGGGGAGGAGAGGGAAGGAGAGGGAGGAAGAGAGGGAGGGGAGGGGAGGAGAGAGAAGGAGAGGGAGGAGAGGGAGAGGAGGAGGAGGAGAGGGAGGAGGAGGGAGGAGGGAGAGGAGGAGAGGGGAGGGGGAGGGAGGGGAGGAGAGAGAGAGAGAGGAGGGAGGGGAGGGAGAGGGAGGGAGAGAGAGAGGAGAGGAGAGGAGAGGAGAGAGGGAGGGGAGGGGAGAGAGAGAGAAGGGAGGAGAGGAGAGGAGGGGGAAGGAGGAGAGGGAGGAGAGGGAGGGAGGAGGGGAGGGAGGGGAGGAGGAGAGAGGGAGAGGGGAGAGGAGGAGAGGAGGAGGAGGAGAAGGGGAGGAGGAGGAGGAGGGAGAGGAGGAGAGGGAGGGAGAGAGGAGGAGAGGAGAGGAGGAGGGGGGGAGGGAGAGGAGGAGGAGGAGAGGGAGGGAGAGGAGGGAGGAGGGAGAGAGAGGGAGAGGGAGGGGAGGAGAGGAGAGGAGGAGAGGAGGGAGGAGGAGAGAGGAGGAGGGAGGAGAGGAGAGGGAGGAGGGGAGGAGAGGAGAGGAGGAGAGGGAGGAGGAGAGAGGAGAGGGAGGAGGAGAGGGAGGAGGGGAGGGGGAGAAGGAGAGGGAGGAGGAGAAGGAGAAGGAGGAGGGGGAGGAGAGGAGGAGGGGGAGGAGGGAGAAGGGGGAGAGGGAGTAGAGGTAGGGAGGGAGGAGGAGAGGGAGGAGGGGAGAAAGAAAATGGAAGGACAAGGAGGAGAGGGAGGGAGGAGGAGGAGGAGAGGGAGGAGGTGACAGAAAGACGAGCAGAATGACGGACGGACGTGTTCCGTAGCGCGGTGGAGTGGGATGGTACATGAGGGAAATGAAGGGACATTTTGTTCAAGGTTTCTGCAGATACGTAGAGAGACACACACACATGCAGACACACACACACAACAAGGACATAAACAAAAATGCCGAGAGACAAACGCCAAGACACAGACTTTCAAAAACACACAAAGACACACACACACACATATCCACTTACACAAACACACACAACTTCCGATGCACACAGACACGCACAGACACACACACACACACACACACACACACACACACACACACACACACACACACACACACACACACACACACACACACACACACACACACACACACACACATAACGTATTGATACATCTAAAAATAACCGCAACTTTTTTTGATTGCAATCTCTTTGAGTTCCATTCCTCACTCCTAAATACACTGGGGGCACGCCTTGTTCCTCTCCTGCATTATATTTCTATCCACGGTTTTATATTTCTATACAGTATATCCTTCTGCAAAGTGGCGATCAATAACAATATCAGTTAGTGCGCTTCGCAGATTCTCCGGCGAAATCCAAGCATGCCAAAACTTGAAAAGTGATGAGACGCCAGGACCTCAACTTCCTCCGATCAGCGGCAGACCTCCACGCCGAATGTGGCCGTGTACACACACCCTGTCTCACTCTCTCCCCCTCTGTCCGCTGCTGTCCCAGGCCTTCCCTTCGTCGGGCTCTGTCCTCTCCTCGAGACGGCCCCAGAGGGGGGCGGTGAGAAGGTCGCAGCGTGGCCCGTGAATAAGAGGTCCTGTCGCCGCTCCGAGCCAGCGCTCTGCGCTAGGGGGCGGGTCGATGTGATCGCAGCTGACAGGGAAAGTCACCGGAGAGGAGGAGCGCTGCCAGATGAGGCGCGGGAGAGTGAATGCCTCTATCGACGTCTGGACTGTTAGCTCGCAAAGTCAGACGCCGCGTCACATCGTCGATAAATACAGTCAGGAGAAAATAATGCGGGCCCGGCGACGTTCACCTCCGCCGTCTCCCGGAGTTCCGCTGATTAGGCGCCGGCAAACAATCGTGGAGACGACGCATCGCTTGGAGTGTGATCGCAATCTGCCAATTACTGCGTGATGTGTAGCAGACGCGCCCGTCAAAGGGACTCGGAGTGACTTCAGATAGGTGTCGTTAAGGAGCATGTAGGGGTTAGACAGTACAGAGACATGTTGTTAAGGGTTAGACAGTACAGAGACATGTCGTTAAGGGTTAGACAATACTGAGACATGTCGTTAAGGGTTAGACAGTACAGAGACATGTCGTTAAGGGTTAGACAGTACTGAGACATGTCGTTAAGGGTTAGACAGTACAGAGACATGTCG
The DNA here is from genome assembly GCA_900291075.1 of Melanogrammus aeglefinus. Taxonomy (NCBI): domain Eukaryota; kingdom Metazoa; phylum Chordata; class Actinopteri; order Gadiformes; family Gadidae; genus Melanogrammus; species Melanogrammus aeglefinus. Next base: position 70,490 of record OLKM01002101.1, on the reverse strand, counting down.
TTAAGGGTTAGACAGTACTGAGACATGTCGTTAAGGGTTAGACAGTACAGAGACATGTCGTTAAGGGTTAGACAGTACAGAGACATGTCGTTAAGGGTTAGACAGTACAGAGACATGTCGTTAAGGGTTAGACAGTACAGAGACATGTCGTTAAGGGTTAGACAGTACAGAGACATGTCGTTAAGGGTTAGACAGTACAGAGACATGTCGTTAAGGGTTAGACAGTACAGAGACATGTCGTTAAGGGTTAGACAGTACAGAGACAGGTCGTTAAGGGTTAGACAGTACAGATACATGTTGTTAAGTAGCAGGTAGGGGTGAGACAGTAAGGAGACTAGTCATTAAGGAGCAGGTATAGGGGATAGACAGTACAGAAACAGGTCGTTAAGGGTTAGACAGTACAGATACATTTCGTTAAGGAGCAGGTAGGGGTTAGAAAGTACAGAGACAGGTTAATTAGGGTTAAACAGTACACAGACATGTCGCTTAGGAGAAGGTAGGCACTAGTATACTTAAGGTAGGCTGAGGACACTGGGAATCAAACCAAGATCATTTTGGCAGCCTAACACCCAACCACCACACTACACTTTTCACAACCCTCTTGGTGAATTCATGAATTATATGCGCGCACGTACCAGGTTTGCTCTGACCTTTCAGAAGTCGTACGGAATAGAATACAAAATTAAAAGGTCTTTCTATGGCTGAGAGCTATTGTGCAGCTATTGAATAAGAGTTTTACAAGGTTGGTTTAAGAAACTAGTTCAACCATCCTTCGCAGAAGAGTCACGAGGGAACGGAACAGCTCAATAGAGTTCCCTAGCACTCAATAGTTCCTTAAGATCTGCTCTTCATTTTCCAGATGGATGGATGGTCTGAAATAACAAATACTGAGAGAGATAGAAAGATAGAAGTAAAGAATAATGGTAGAAAGAAACAATGTGAAATTAAACATTATTATTTATCATCCACACACAAAGATGAATTTATCACTTCAAAAGATTTATTCATAATCACTTTATTTTATCATTTTGATATCCGATAAATATGTAGAAGACAGAGGCTGTACATCACCCTACAACAGGAGACTTATTTTGAATCTACAAGTAAGTGAATAAGTTAATCCTTTCACACTACAGTTAGCCCCAACCAATATCTGTTTCAATCAAGTACCGTGTAGTGAGTGTAGACGTATGTGAATGTAGATGATGTTTCTGGGACAACCGTTATCCTTTAAGACTAGCCACAAGCAGCGCCGACCCGTTAAAGACGCATGTGTTTTATGTGTGTTTGACTTTGATTCGTTTATAATAGTTGATGTTTTGTTTGGCCTCGTTCTATGGGAAACAGTGCATCACAGAAACCAAGACAACCACGTGATGGATGACTCTGCTTTAATATGCCTCATTTGAACAAAATGCCACATTTGCATTTTTAACAAATGGAAGACAAACATTGTCATATTTAACGTTTCAGTCCTCAGACCTATTTTTCTGACACGCTTGTGTGAAACTGTATACATATTTTATTTCTAGAACAAAACACACATTCATCTACATTAAAATGTCCCAGAAAAGTGGGGAACATCAATTGAGGATAAACCACACACTCAGAAACACACACACACACAGCACGCACGCACGACCACACACACAGCACGCACGCACGCACGCACGCACCGCACGCACACACGCACGCACACACACACGCACACACAGCACACACGCACGCACACACACACGCACACACACACACACACACACACACACACACACACACACACACACACACACACACACACACACACACACACACACACACACACACACACACACGTTTACTTTACCAACAGGGGACTATCGACCAAGTGTGGACCTCTATTTCTTGTCATTTAAAAAATACAAAAACATAACACAGAGTTTAGTTTTAAGTTACTTTGTCATAATATAACTTCAAATGTGTTTTTTTTTTGTTTTTTTTTAATGAAGTTGCTAAGAGAGGACTTGAATCCTTAAGCGATATTTACAAATCAAAGAGGGGACTCCATTCACTGCAGGGAGGGAGCTGTCTGTGCCGGTTGTTTCACTCAATGAGCGTTTGCCAACTGCAACTGTTGCTCCTGTCAGTGCGTTTACCTGGGAAAATAAAAAATGGTCCCCACTTGGATTGTACAACATGACAGAAGTCCCCTGTTAAATGGTATGGGGCGACACTCACACTCCTGCTTGGATCTATTCATGAAGTGTGGAAAATAATGAATGTAATCCTCATCAATAATCACCTTTTAAGATATATTTAGAACGGTTAAAAACATGCGATTAATTTGCAATTTGCAAGTTACCGTAACTATGGACAATTATGCGATTAATCACGATTAAATATTTTAATTGATTGACAGCCCTAGTTTGCCCTGTTATATCAATTTTTTTCTTTCTCATGACAAAATGTCTCTTATGAACTATGGAAGAACTGTCTAAAGGCTCCATGGCAAATTATTTATTTTGTACTATAGAGAAAGCAGTTAACTATTTTTTTTGATAGCTTTAAGGCTGTTCAAGTGCAGGGAACAGGGATTGTTGATTGATTGAACCCTGATCAGTTGTGGTGGTTAGAACTGAAGTTCGTGTTATTGTGGAAAGATATCACACACTCAAGTACAATGTGCATGTAAAGCGCGCAAACACACACTCACGTACACACACGGACACACAAGCGTACACGCGCACACATCCCCGTACACGTGTGCATGTACACACACAAAAATACACACGAGCACGTACACACACACGCGCACACACACACACACACACACACACACACACACACACACACACACACACACACACACACACACACACACACACACACACACACACACACACACACACACACACCCTCTCCCTCACATACCCATGGATAGAGTGTATAGGAGCATCTATCCCTGATCCCATGAGAGTGTGTTTAAGGACCTTCTATCCCTGAGCTCATGGAGAGTGTGTATAGGAGTGTCTCTGGCTGTTAAGGAGTATCTATCCCTAACCCCATGTAGAGTGTATGTAGGGAGCATCTATCCCTGAGTGAGAGTGTATAGGAGCATCTATCCCTGAGTGAGAGTGTATAGGAGCAGCTATCCCTGAGTGAGAGTGTATAGGAGCATCTATCCCTGAGTCAGACTGTATAGGGAGCATCTATCCCTTTGTGAGAGTGTATAGGAGCATCTATCCCTGAGTGAGAGTGTATAGGAGCATCTATCCCTGAGTGAGAGTGTATAGGAGCATCTATCCCTGAGTGAGAGTGTATAGGAGCATCTATCCCTGAGTGAGAGTGTATAGGAGCATCTATCCCTGAGTGAGAGTGCATAGGAGCATCTATCCCTGAGTCAGACTGTATAGGAGCATCTATCCCTGTGTGAGAGTGTAAAGGAGCATCTATCCCTGAGTGAGAGTGTATAGGGAGCATCTATCCCTGAGTGAGAGTGTATAGGAGCATCTATCCCTGAGTGAGAGTGCATAGGAGCATCTATCCCTGAGTGAGAGTGCATAGGAGCATCTATCCCTGAGTGAGAGTGTATAGGGAGCATCTATCCCTGAGTGAGAGTGTATAGGAGCATCTATCCCTGAGTGAGAGTGCATAGGAGCATCTATCCCTGAGTCAGACTGTATAGGAGCATCTATCCCTGTGTGAGAGTGTAAAGGAGCATCTATCCCTGAGTGAGAGTGTATAGGGAGCATCTATCCCTGAGTGAGAGTGTATAGGAGCATCTATCCCTGAGTGAGAGTGCATAGGAGCATCTATCCCTGAGTGAGAGTGCATAGGAGCATCTATCCCTGAGTGAGAGTGTATAGGAGTGTCTCTGGCTCTCCAGGAGCAGTGATAACTAAGCACATAAGCGCTGCGTCTGTCGCCGGGGGACAGTGGCGGCGGCGTCTCGCTCGCTGGCTCGCCGCTCCACGGAGCCATTATTTGTAATAGCAAAACAATCAGAGTTTATGGCCCACTACCGCAGCCGAGGAGGGGAGGAGCGGCCTAATTTAATACCCCTTCAATTGGCCAGACACTCTCTTCTCCTCCGTCCCCTGCTATGTGTGTGTGTGTGTGTGTGTGTGTGTGTGTGTGTGTGTGTGTGTGTGTGTGTGTGTGTGTGTGTGTGTGTGTGTGTGTGTGTGTGTGTGTGTGTGTGTGTGTGTGTGTGTGTGTGTGTGTGTGTGTGTGTGTGTGTGTTGTGTGTGTGTGTGTGTGTGTGTGTGTGTGTGTGTGTGTGTGTGTGTGTGTGTTCACGTGTGTGTGTGTATGTGTTTCTGTGTGAGTGTGTCTATGTGTGTTCGCGTGTGTGTGTGTGTGTGTGTGTGTGCACACATGCAGGTATATAGTGTGTGCACCTGTATGTATGTGTGTTTCTGTGTGTGTCTGGATGCATGCACACGGCTATATAGTGTGTGCACCTGTGTGTGTGTGTGTGTGTGTGTGTGTGTGTGTGTGTGTGTGTGTGTGTGTGTGTGTGTGTGTGTGTGTGTGTGTGTGTGTGTGTGTGTGTGTCTGTGTGCATACATGCATATAGTTGTGTGTGTGTGTATAGTGTGTGTATAGTGTGTGCGTATAGTGTGTGTGTGTGTGTGTGTGTGGTGTGTGTGTGTGTGTGTGTGTGTGTGTGTGTAAAGTGTGTGTAAAGTGTGTGTATGTGTGTGTATAGTGTGTGTGTGTGTGTGTGTGTGGCGCTCTGCCTGCTCAATGGGGATGTAAACGCTGCTATGATAACAGCCCTGAGCGCTTCATTGGAGACAGTGATAAAGGGAGGAGGGGAGAGGTGACCCCGGGGGGGCGAAGATGGGGTGGAGGAGGAAGTGGGGGAGGGAGGAGAGAGGAGAGAGGAGAGGGAGGGGGGAGGGAGGGAGAGGAGGAGGAGGAGAGAGGAGAGGGGAGAGAGGAGAGAGGGGAGGAGAGAGGGGGAGAGGGAGGGAGAGAGGAGAGAGGAGAGAGGGAGAGAGGGGAGAGAGGGGAGGAAGAGGAGAGGGAGAGAGGGAGAGAGGGAGGAGAGGGGAGAGGAGAGAGAGGGGAGAGGGGGAGGAGAGAGAGGAGGAGAGGAGAGAGGAGAGGGAGGGGAGAGAGAGGAGAGGAGAGGGGAGAGAGAGAGAGGAGGGAGAGGGGAGAGAGGGGAGAGGAGGAGAGAGGAGAGAGGAGGAGGAGAGGAGAGAGGGAGAGGAGAGAGGAGAGGAGAGGAGAGAGGAGAGGAGAGGGAGAGAGGAGAGAGGGAGAGAGGAGAGAGGAGAGAGGAGAGAGGAGAGAGGAGAGAGGGGAGAGAGGTTAGTTTGTAGAGTTAGTCATGATGCTGGGCGATTGAACATTTTGGGATGGAAGTGTTAAGTGCTTTTTTTTTTCTTTTTTTTTTTATTGATTTTTATAAATGATATAAAGGTTGTAGATGTACAGACTTTATAAATGTTATAGAAGTGGTACACATTTTTAAGGGGGTGATGGGTTAGCACTATGGCCGCGTTCAGACTGCAGGCAAATCTGATTCAAATCGGATTCCTTCTCATATCCGATTTTTAGGGCTGACTGTCCACACTGTTTTAGCAAGTGTCCAAATCGCATTTGGCTCTGTTCAGACTGGGCCACATTATTGACCCATCTGACAGGTTGCTGTAGCAACGACGTCGGAGCGGAGGCGTCATCCAGCGCGTGTATTGCGTGACGTCATGTAATAGCGACGAGAAAAACAATAACAAAGAAGATGGATCAAAGAACGCGAAAGACTTTCATAAATCGACTTATTCCGATACATGTCCTCGAGCTTCTCTTGAACGGACCCATCTCCCCACAGATTAATGAGGCATTTCGTTTCTTCCTCTGTCCAAGGACTGAGGCGGGTGGTTTGGCGCATTGGGTCAGGTCTGGCGTCGCGTAGAGTGACGTCACGGACAGTCAAAACCGATCTGAGTGTTTGGAGCTGTTCAGAGTGAGACGCATCTGTCCAAATGCGATCTGAAACCACCTCCCGGAGGTGGTTCCGATCCGTTTCGCAAAAATCGGATTTCATTTGACTTGGGACTGTTCAGACTTCAAAAGAGTCATCCGGTTCCAATCTGGATGGGCTAAAAATCGGATTTCGGCTGGCAGTCTGAACGCGGCCTATGAGGTGAAACATGGACTCCAAAGATGACTGGATGATTCTCAAACCATTTCAACACTTTCTCTGTCATGCCTTAAAGTTTATTATTTTAATCTCAGCGACTTTGACTTTGAGTTCGGCACAACAAACAAAAACAACACACAAAGAAAAAAACAGAAACCGCCCCTATCTTCACTTCCCCCTTTGAATTTATTTACTCCTCTGCCACGCGGCTTCAGTCAATTAAAAGTTTGTTTCATTAGCGTACTTCCAGTGCGCGGCCGCGGCTAATGAGGGGGAACGCGCGCGCGGCCCACCAGCTAGCAGCCCTGGCGACGCTAAGACAGGGAAAAGAAGGCCGTTTAATGGCCTCCATTACAGATGCAGCTCCGCCACATCCATCACGGCCGCGCTGCGGCCGTCGTTATTTTAAAAGCAGTGTCAGGTCCCCCACGCACAGCGAGCTAAACACATTGATCTATGGGCGACGGCGGGGGACAGGACGCGGGGAGGGGGGACCCGGAGACGGCGTTCCACTGGCGACCGTTGGCGACCGTTGGCGAGGCCTAGCGGTGAGGTTCAGCTCCTCCTCCCCCCAGCGATGGCGGTACGCGATACTGGCCAACAGCGCTGACAGCGTCAGCATCCCTGCAATTCATTAGACGACGCGAGCGCCACTCCAGAGACACTGCACCGAGTGGGAGGGGCCACACAGAGCGCAGGAGCACGCCATCCAATTAGGGAGGAATGTGTCTGTGAGTGCTGGAGGGTGTGTGTGTTTGAAGGGGTGTTTGTGTGAGTGTGAGTGTGTGAGAGTCTGATTGTGTGTGTCTATGCGTGTATGTGTTTGTGGTGTGTGTGTGTGTGTTTGTGTGTGTGTGTCTGACTCTGTGTGAGTGTGTGTGAGTCTGATTGTGTGTGTCTATGCGTGTATGTGTTTGTGGTGTGTGTGTGTGTGTGTGTGTGTGTGTGTGTGTGTGTGTGTGTGTGTGTGTGTGTGTGTGTGTGTGTGTGTGTGTGTGTGTGTGTGTGTGTGTGTGTGTCTGACTCTGTGTGAGTGTGTGTGAGTCTGATTGTGTGTGTCTATGCGTGTATGTGTTTGTGGTGTGTGTGTGTGTGTGTGTGTGTGTGTGTGTGTGTGTGTGTGTGTGTGTGTGTGTGTGTGTGTGTGTCTGACTCTGTGTGAGTGTGTGTGGAGGTCTGATTGTGTGTGTCTATGCATGTATGTGTTTGTGTGTGTGTGTGTGTGTGTGTGTGTGTGTGTGTGTGTGTGTGTGTGTGTGTGTGTGTGTGTGTGTGTGTGTGTGTGTGTGTGTTGTGTGTGTGTGTGTGTGTGTGTGTGTGTGTGTGTGTGTGTGTGTGTGTGTGTGCGAGTGTGCTTATGTGTGTGTGTGAGTGTTTGTGTGACAGGAGTGAAGGGATGCTTGATTTCAGAATATAAACAGACTCTTCCTTCCCTGACCTACCAGGCGTGGAGGCCGTCTTTGAACCCCGGAAATGCCAGAATGTGACCTTCACCAAAACAAACAAAGTGTACGGAATAATGGGAGCCATTTTGAATACAGTCAACTGACTCTGACACATTTATATGCTCTTCCTCCTCCTCTTCCTCTCCCTTCTGTCTCCTCTCCTCCTCTTCCCTTCCTACCTCTCATCTTCGTCCTCCCATCCACTCTCCCTCATCCTTCTTTCCCTCTCCCCTATTCACTCTCCCCCTCTCTTCCCTCTCTCTTTCCACTCCCCTCTCCCCCACACCTTCCCCTCCCCTTCTCCTCCCTCCCCTCTCTCCTTCCCCTCCCCCCTCCTTCCTCCCCTCTTCCTCCCCTCGCCCCCCTCTCCCTCTCCTCTCACTCCCCCTCTCTCTCCCCCTCCCAGCCTTCGTGCTGAGCTGTGCGTTCCCCCGGCGGCCAGCGGGGGGCGATGTATCGGTGTCCCGGCTGCAGGCCGGCGGTGAGGCCTTCTTCGTCTGCTCCAGCGGCTACCGGCTGCAGGGGCTGGAGGTCCTGACCTGCCGCAACGCCACCACGCCCTACTGGAGCGGCAAGGAGCCCACCTGCGTCGGTAAGAGACAGGAAACACTTTAGTCTGCAACTATTTACCGTCTACCGTCACTCTACTCTTAAGTCCACTGTTACTCTGCTCTTTAGTGTCCTCTTACTCTACTATTTGGTCTCTAGTCCAGCGGTTTTCAATAGGTGAGGCGCGCCTCCCCTGGGGGGCGCCAAAGAGCCATATATTTCTCTCTGCAGTGCAGGCCCGCATCGAACACCTCTGCGCATCAAAGGCGAGGCCTCATTGTTCCCACTGATATGGACGATTCAATTGAAAGTCAAAGTTGTGTTGTCTTGAATGCATAAATTGGTTGGGCCATAGGGTTGATGCTGCTCGTAGCGCAAATGATGTGAATTTGGCGCATTTTGTTTGTTGTTCAAATCTCACTGTAAACCTTCCACTGTAAACCTTCACCTGTAAACCTTCCACTGTGTAAACCTTCACCTATAAACCTTCTTCTGTAAGCATTCACCTGTAAACCTTCCACTGTGAACCTTCCACTGTAAACCTTCACCTGTAAACATTCCAATGTAAACCTTCCACTGTAAACCCTCCACTGTAAACCTTCCACTGTAAACCCTCCACTGTAAATCTTCACCTGTAATTCCTCCACTGTAAACCTTCACCTGTAAACCTTCCAATGTAAACCTTCCACTGTAAACCTTCCACTGTAAACCCTCCACTGTAAACCTTCCACTGTAAACCCTCCACTGTAAATCTTCACCTGTAAACCCTCCACTGTAAACCTTCACCTGTAAACCTTCCACTGTAAACCTTCACCTGTAAACCTTCCACTGTAAACCTTCCACTGTAAACCCTCCACTGTAAACCTTCCACTGTAAACCTCCAATTTCAATCCTGCAGGATACATCGGACATCTTTCACCCAAAATGAACTCAATTTGCGT
>OLKM01002101.1:46425-56425 GCA_900291075.1 Melanogrammus aeglefinus | reverse complement strand
CGAACATCCTTACTGTACCGACAGCGATATATAGTCTGTTTCTCTTTCTTCTTACAAATGTACTTATTGTAAGTCTTTTTGGGCAAAAGCGTCTGCTATATTCCCTAAAATGTAAATGTTCACCGAAGCCCAAACAGAAGCAGGGTTGTCCTGTTTTAAGAGCATGGAGGTTTCTCGGTGTGTGTGATTATATTTTATATTTTTTATATTTATACACTCGCCTCTTGTAGGAAAGTTCTAATTTGGCCTGTGTCCTGCCACCGCTGTGTGCTATGGACCTCACCGACGTTATTAACCCAACTTATGGGGTCCAGAAGTTTCCATCTCCAATCAATTCTGCAGAGTAAGTTTTGTCCGTTCCGATGTGCCTGCCCAAACACTCAGGAGGACCTGGGATACAACAGAGCTCTGCTTCATATGCATGAAGGCATACTTTATCTATTCGCGATGTTAGCATTATTGATCAGCAACAATGAATGATGAATATCACACATCTTTTATTCATGTTTCAGTTTTTTTTTTTTTTTGCTAACAAGCAAGGTGAAAATGTTTTGAAGCCGCCGCTGTTATGATCAGAGCCTGGATTGCTACTCCGTCTCCCCGCCTGGAAGAGGAGGCTGCCCTCTGTTCTGCCCACTCCCTGTCTCTGAGCACTAGACTCACCCGACATATACCAGAGACCTCCGTTTCCTCACCGCGTGTCTGTAGCTCCGCTCGCTCAATACGCAGTGCTGACCTCACCTCTTCACACGCTCACAAGGTGAGAGAGAGAGACTTCGTTTCTCTCTGTCTGAGCAAAAAGCCGTTTTCTAAACCCGAGCTTGAGGTTGAGGGAGGCGTACGGAGAACAGCAAATCGCTGGGGGGGTCGAGGGTCGAGGCAAAGGGAAGCTTTCAAGGAGACGCGATGGCTGTGCTCGGTGTGCTTTATGAAGGCCTTTACTGTGTACTTTAATGCAGCCCAAATCCAATCGCACAGAAGCGCTGAGATGGCCTTTCTGTATGAGGCTCAGTGAGTCACGTCACCTTGGCGTTTACGGACAACAAGTGGGCGTCAGAAATACATTTGTCAGAAGAAAGAGACACAATATATTGCTGTCGGTACAAAAGAATGTTTTATAGAACCAAGTGCCAAGCACTAACAATGACTAGGTTAACCCATTGCCCATATGCAATAAAGAAAGCTAAGACAAGAAGCTACACAATGCTAAGTACTATTTTTATGTGCAAGGACATACAACATACAATATGTGCATACATAAGTACAAACATAAGTTACAATAACTTGGCTCCCGACTGAGTCTTAGCTGAACCCTCGTCTGATTGGTCGTCACAGGCCACGACCCCAGAAACACCTCTTTTAATGGGACAGGGAACCCTACATGTAGTGGTTTCTTCTTTGATTCAAACTTTGTCTTCAACGATCTCAAACATGGTAATCAAAGCGATGTCGTCACGTCACCCACTACATCGCTCGGTGTAACGCACAAACTAAAAACATAAAGGAACTCGACGGTGGCGTGAACCGTAACCGTGGGGATAACAGCCCCCAAACTTGTTTTATTGCATCTCATGGTGTTCTAATTAATTAGTGCTGAAACAGGAGTTCCCGGTGCCAGTGACAGAGTGAAGGAGATAGCTTTTTACTCTCTCTGCTGTTTACTGCCCTTTCCTCTCGGATTCATCCCCAGGAAGAACAGAAAAAAACGCTTTTATTTCCAACCGACAATTTGAGTGGACGCCTGGGTCATTTTTTTCCTTGCACTTTTAAAACGGTTATTGATCTGCGAGTGTGTATTGTCCTGTCGTCAACGTCTGTAAACTGGAGGTCTGCTGTACTTAGCTTCCTAAGCAGGGTGGCTCTGGGAGACGGACCCCACCCCACAGAGCCTCACCTCGGCCAGGAGACAGAGGGACACGGGACGTGGTGAAGGCCTGCGTGGGGCGAGGGGGCGCTTGTTTCGTGGGGCAATGCTCATCGACGGGTGTGTTTGTTTTGAGGGCGGGGAGGTCGGGGCTTAACGACGGGAGCTTTGGTTTTGTGGGGCGGAGTGAAACATTTGGTGTGTTTGTTTCGTGGGGCAGAGCTAAACCATGGGTGCGCTTGTTTTGTGGGGCGGGGCTAAACCATTGGTGTGTTTGTTTTGTGGGGAGGAGCGCGGGGCTAATCCATGGATGTGTTTATTATTGTGGAGCGGGGCTAAGCGAAAGGTGTCTTTGTTTCGTGGGGCTAAACGACGGGTGCGTTTGTTTTGTGTGCAGCCGTGTGCAGCGGGGAGATGACCGACTCGGCCGGGGTGGTGTTGTCCCCCAACTGGCCCGAGGTCTACGACAAGGGGCAGGACTGCATCTGGGGGGTCCACGTCGAAGAGGACAAGAGGATCATGCTGGACGTCCAAGTGTAAGTCAATATCGGGCGGGATCTCTCTCCATGTCGCTAAATGTCTCTCTCTCTCTCTGTGTCTCTCTTCTCTCTCTCTCTATGCCTCTCTCTCTCTCTCTCTCTCTCTCTCTCTCTCTCTCTCTCTCTCTCTCTCTCTCTCTCTCTCTCTCTCTCTCTCTCTCTCTCTCTCTCTCTCTCTCTCTCCTCTCTCTGTCTCTCTCTCTCTCTCTCTCTCTCTCTCTTCCTCTCTCTCTCTCTCTCTCTCTCTCTCTCTCTCTCTCTCTCTCTCTCTCTCTCTCTCTCTCTCTCTCTCTTCTCTCTCTCTCTCTCTCTCTCTCTCTCTCTCTCTCTCTCTCTCTCTCTCTCTCTCTCTCTCTCTCTCTCACGTCTCTTCTCTCTCTCTTCATCTCTCTCTCTATGTCCCTCTGTCTCTCTAGCTCGATGGCTATCTCAATGTCTCTCTCTCTCTCTCTTTGGCTCTCTCTCTCTATGTCTCCCTCTCCCTCCCTCAGTCTCCTGAGGGAGGGAGAGAGAGGGAGACCAAGAGATACAGAGAGATCACAGGATAAATCAGTATCTGTGTTATACATGAGGAGCGCAGTAGAAGCAATCTGACACACAAACGCATACACACACACACACACACACACACACACACACACACACACACACACACACACACACACACACACACACACACACACACACACACACACACACACACACACACACACACACACACACACACACGGGCACACTCAGGTACACTCAATTACGCAAACACTGGCAGAACACAACCGGAACACACACACACACACACACACACACACACACACACACACACACACACACACACACACACACACACACACACACACACACACACACACACACACACACACACACACTCACACATACACACCGAAACACAATCACGTACACTTAATCTCACACACACTAGCAGAAAACATCCGGAACAAAAACAAACAAACACAAAAGAACACACACTAGCAGAAAATAAACAAGCACACACAAGCACACAGAAGAACACACACTGGCAGATCCCCTGAAGGACAGGAAGTGTTTCCGTGGTTACAGTTGCTAATGAGGGGTTCCCTGCGTGTTTTTATGTGTGTGTGTGCTGGTATGTGTACACGCGAGCCTGTGTTTTCGCGTTTGTGCCTATATATGAGTTTGTGTGAGTGTGTGTGCATGTGTATGTGTGTGTCTGCATGTCTGCGAGTGTGTGTGTGTGTGTGTTTGCGTGTGTGTGTGTGTGACTGTGTATGTGTGTGTCTGCGTGTATGTGTGTGTGTGTGTATGTGTGTGTGCGTGTGTTGGTGTGTGTGTGGAGTGCATGGCAGAGCCTCCAGCTCTCAGACCAGATTAAGCAGTAAACCAGCGTGCACACCGTAGAGCTGCTCTGAAATCAATCTGCCCTGGCACTCTGTGACAGCAAGACACTTATCACACACACACACACACACACACACACACACACACACACACACACACACACACACACACACACACACACACACACACACACACACACACACACACACACACACACACACACACACACCACACACACACAACACACACACACACCACACACACACACACACACACACACACACACACACTCAAATACATAGACAAACACACACACAAAAACACACAGAGACATGCATTAACATACACGACACACCCTCACACCCATTCGGTGTTCTTGTAATGTTTATATTATTCACCAAAGATTTTGTTCCTCCCATTAATCGTTAAACAATTTAAATATAATGTTCAACCAGGACTCTGTGGTGGCTACAAACACACATTTCATTCATCCCGACGCACACACACACACACACACACACACACACACACACACACACACACACACACACACACACACACACACACACACACACACACACACACACACACACACACACACACACACACACACACACACACACACACACAAATAATACTCTGCATGCATCCCTCCTCAGTTCAATTAGTCAAACGGAGACTCAAGCCTGAATCTATCCAGGGTTTTTTTCTCTCTCCTTCTGTCTTTCTGGTTCCATTAATCTATTAACTCTCATCTGATTAGTCATCTGATACGATGAGTAATGGAAAGTTGTATTTTAGTCCCTGACATATCATCTCTCAGCGGCTCTGTATACGTTCTAATGAACACGTTTCTAAACGCAGGACCATGTTACGTGGAAATGAACCTCACAATCCTTTCATAGTGAAGAGATTTACAGCTCACGGCTTAACATCCATCAGCCTGCCGTTTCATGTTGCCGTGTTAAGTGTTATACTATAATGTGTTGCGTTTAAGTGTTGTTTTATGCTATCATTTGTTGTGTTGCATTGTTTTGTGTGCGGTGTCGCATCTTGTTGTTTTGCGTTATACTATAATATGTTGCGTTGTGTTGCCATGTGTTGTGATGTCATGTGTTAGACCATCACATTGTGTTGCATCTTGTTGTTTTGTGTTAGACTATCACGTTGCGTTGTGTTGCCATGTGTTGTGATGTCATGTGTTAGACCATCACATTGTGTTGCATCTTGTTGTTTTGTGTTAGACTATCACGTTGCGTTGTGTTGCCATGTGTTGTGATGTCACGTGTTAGACCATCACATTGTGTTGCATCTTGTTGTTTTGTGTTAGACTATCACGTTGCGTTGTGTTGCCATGTGTTGTGATGTCATGTGTTAGACCATCACATTGTGTTGCATCTTGTTGTTTTGTGTTAGACTATCACGTTGCGTTGTGTCGCCATGTGTTGTGATGTCATGTGTTAGACCATCACATTGTGTTGCATCTTGTTGTTTTGTGCTAGACTATCACGTTGCGTTGTGTTGTTATGTGTTATATTGTGACGTTGACTTGCCTTGTGTTGTGGTAAACTATATCATGTTGCGTTGCCGGGTCTTGTATTACTATTACGACAATCACGTTATGCCAGGCCCATAGCGGGTATGTCTGTCTGATATTTTATAGATATCCTAAACATTGAGTCTCCGAGGCTGTGTGTGAATCCCCCTACCCAGGGCAGACGTGATTAGTTTGGCCGCCCCAGGCAGGAACACAGACCGCACTAGAGAGATGGAAATCAAACCCACGACTACAGAACCCGGGCCGAAGGAAAGGAAAACACAGAGACAGCGATAAAGAGACTACGCTAGCTTATTCATGCCCTCATTTGTTTCAGCCTCTTGAACACGTTCCTCGGCATCCTCGCCGAGTCCACAGACAAACACGGCGATCAAACGAGCCACGGCTATGAAACGACTCAAAGAGAGATTTAATGTGGAAAACAGCCGTCACACGCTGAACACAAGCCTCGCAGAAATTAGCTCCAGCTCATCAGTCGTACCTTATCCCCGCGCCAGAACAATGTGTAGCGCGCGTCTTTATTCAACACTTATTCCCCCCCCACCGCTACAGATAACGGTGAAATTGAGTTCTGCCATGCGTTACGCTTATCTACAACACGACTCAAAGTGTGTTGGATTCAGTGTCGGAAATTACAGACGAGGGAGTAGGAAAAAAAAACAGCCAATAGCTCAGAGGTTGGAGATAGCGTGGGATTGAACTGTGCAGCGGCAAGTAGCGGGCGCCACTGAGATTACTGTTGACCGCCGACACAACGGTTAACTTCTTGTCACGCTTCCACTCCGGTAGCCCTGGCCGTTGCTTCTTCAGCGCTCTGGACGGATGGGGGATGGACAGGGGACAGTGGGGGACGGACGGCGGGGGAAGAGGAGTGTGCTGTGCTTGTCACCAGCTGACCCTTATCTCGGGGGGCTTCTCTTGGCCAAGTGCCCCCTAACAAGACCGCCCGGCCCAGATACGGCCCGTCCATTAAATCCTGGAGGGGAGGAGATGAGGGCTGACGATAGCAGAGTCCTCGCAGTCACCGCGGCCCCCCGTCTCGCTCCGTGTGCCCGTGGTCGGGTCCCTGAGCGCTGGGGAAATAAAAACCGCCACGCACGGGTGGCGGGAACGGGAGCTTCCCGCGAGTGTAGAACTAGATAAGGTAGAATATTCAGAAGTGTGACTCTGTCCAGAAGCGTGGAAGGACGGCGAGATTCACTTAAGAGGGAGCTTTTTATTTCTCTTTTTTTTCAAAGTCTTTTTTCCTGAGATTCTTTGGCTGTAGTTTGTATTAATTTCAGGCCGTGTTAGAGCGTTAGTGGGGGATTAAGCCCGGCAGCTGGCAGCTGGGGTTTAGCTCCTTGGCCGGTCACGCGTGCCCTTTATGGCAGCAGAGACTCAGAGCATGTCTAATGGCTGCATGCCCCGGCTACTGAACTCACCATTGCTTCTGCATACTGTCAGCGCTCACCATCGTCTCTGTTAGCGCTGAACTCACCATCGACTCTGAACTCACCCTCGTCTCTGTTAGCGCTGACCTCAACATCGTCTGCAGATCGTTGAGCCCTTAACTCACGTCGTCTCTGGTAGCCCTTAACTCACCATCGTCTGCATACTGTTAGCCCTTAACTCACCGTCGTCTCTGGTAGCCCTTGACTCAACATCTTCTGCATACGGTTAGCCCTTCACTCACCCTCCTCTCTGCATATCTCACCATTATCATTATCTAACACAACATAAAAGCTCCCAGTGGCTTTTTAACATAACAGCCCCCATTAGCTTTTTGCTTGGTCTCTAGACCTGTATGCGTATGTGTGTGTGTGTGTGTGTGTGTGTGTGTGTGTGTGTGTGTGTGTGTGTGTGTGTGTGTGTGTGTGTGTGTGTGTGTGTGTGTGTCGTGGTGTGTGTGTGTGTGTGTGTGTACACGGTGGTGTGTGTGTGTGTGTGTACACGGTGTGTGTGTGTGTGTGTGTGTGTGGTGTGTGTGTGTGTGTGTTGTTGTGTGTGTGTGTGTGTTGTGTGTGTGTATGTGTGTGTGTGTTGTGTGTGTGTACACGGTGGTGTGTGTGTGTGTGTGTACACGGTGGTGTGTGTGTGCCTGGTATTGTGACGGGACTCTGAGTCTGAGTCAGTGGCGATGACGTTGAGAGTCGGGAGAAAGGAAGAATGCGTGTCTGCATGTGTGTGTGCGAGAGTGTTGACGTAACAAAAGGTTTGTGTGTGTGTGTGTGTGTGTGCGCGCGCGTGCGTGCGTGTGTGCGTGCGTGCGTGCGTGCGTGCGTGTGTGTGTGTGTGTGGGGGGGGGGATGCTCTAATTATAAGGGTGGGCACACACTTCTCCACATTAATGAGAATGTTTTCAGTCCAGCGTAATCATTCATCACCGTGGCTGCGCTGGCAATTACAGACGAGCAGTATGCATAATGAGCACTGATTAATTAATTTAGGCCAAACAGGAGGGCCGCCTCTCCGCTAATTAGCAAGAAGCTGAGCGCCGGAAACAACAGGTTACAGCTGAGGTTCCACCTGCAGGCGCGACGCAACGGCCGCTCAGATTCACACGTCGCCTTTCCACTAGAGTTCAGGGTGACACGCTGTTAGTCGAGCATCGCAAATGAAGCTTGAGGTTTCTTTTCTTTTTTTTCGCTGTTTTCTTTTCTGTTTTCGATTTTAAGAAAAAACTATAGCGCTAGAATTGAGCGGGTTTTTGAATTCAGGTCACAGAGTGCTTTTTTGCCGTCTCCTTTGTGGGTTGGCAACGGTTCAACGGAGACCTCTTGTGGTTGTTTGGGGAATTGCGGTTGAGTGGTTTAGCAGGAGAATCCGTTGTGAAATTAATGTAATCGCTTGGTATTTGAGATTAAATTGGTCTGAAACTACAAATAAAGAAATACAAAAATATAGAAATAATATATAAATATTAGTAATTATTTGAATCACAATATTGGATATATATTGTTTCATCACTGTAGTTATTTCTCTAAGGCAAAACAATCATCACAAAATTGTTTAGAAAAAATTACCGTGTTGTGAAAAATAATTATTATTGAGGGCCGTTTTTAAAAACCGTAACAAATCTTTTTAGAGCCAGTTATGTTTCATTATAATGGAACATTCTCCCTTTTTATTTTCTTTTTTTTCTGCTATTAACCTGCTATATCTGCTATTTTATTTTGATCCAGTCAGTTATCGGTATCTAAGTCGACGCCCATGACATCACGTCGACCACCGCTAGAATCAAACTACGATAGAAGAGAAGTGGTTTGTAGGCGGGGTGGGAAGGCCGAGAGACACCTGAGACGGATTCAAGGATCACAACGACAAAACCAGCCAATGGGAGAGTGACAACAAGGTGATTTAGAGGACCTGAAAGAGACCCTATTCAACACACACACAGAGAGAGAGAGAGAGAGAGAGAGAGAGAGAGAGAGAGAGAGAGAGAGAGAGAGAGAGAGAGAGAGAGAGAGAGAGAGAGAGAGAGAGAGAGAGAGAGAGAGAGAGAGAGAGACAGAGAGACAGACAGACAGACAGACAGACAGACAGACAGACAGAGAGACAGAGAGACAGACAGACAGACAGACAGACAGACAGACAGAGGGCCTTCACTCACGTCTCAGTGAGGAGGACAAAGAACAGAAGAAGGCATACTCAGAGTATCGAGAGACATGTTGGTGTAAAGAATCCCCACGGGGGTCAGGAACAGACCCCCCGGGTCTGCCTGGCAGCAGATTGCTGCAGTGGCAGAGAAGGGGGCGTTTGATGGGTTGTCAGTTGGTCGCTCTTCTCGGTTAGCTTCCCAGAGCGAGTCGGGGATTACAGCGGCAGCTCTGATGGTGTAATTGGGGACAGACAGGGCAGACAGACAGGTGGTTCTATCCATGGGGACCGGGACAAAGCAAAGCAGGCAGCAAGAAAACAAGCTCATCAGAACCAGGCGGTGAGCTGACTGGAGAACAGGGGGTGCACTTTAGACGGAGAGGTGACAGGATTAAAAAGGGGTGACGTCGGCAGTGGGCTGGGGCGTCAGGGGAACAAAGGGTTCTTTAAAGCCGGGGTTATTACCCTTTCTCATCTCCGGACCCAGGATCCCGTTCCAGTGTCCCTGGGCCCGGTGGCACATGAAAGGCTCGCGACCAAAGGTGTGCTCAGAGCTCAGAGCTCAGTGTGTCAGACGGTGGCACCTCCATGGGATCACAGCCCCTTTCGAATCCCAACGCTGAGTTTAGGAAACACTGTTTTTGAAAAGGAGAGAGTTTGACAGGAAGGGTTGGGATACCGGTTGGTGTGGAAGCATCTAACCAATCACGAAGGTCTGAGTGTAGGAAGTGGATGGAAGAGGCCCAAAGGAAAACACAAAAGTGTTCCAGGGAATACTTTTACGAGTCGACTCTGTGGAAATCACGGTTGTGTTTCTGAGAAAGGCCCTCAACGTTCTACCACGATTTAGATTACTTTTCACTTTTCTATTGCAAACAAGGAATTTGGAATTGCCACTAAACCCAGACATGCCGTTGAAGAACACTAATGAAGAGTCGTCAGGATTATCACCACATGGGGGGGAGGGAAAAACAATTCCCCATCCTCGTTAATGAGCGAAGCATAAACCCGCCAAATCTGGTCATGCTAAGCTACACACGCTACGCTAAACAAAGACAGAAAGAGAGGAACCAAGACGTCTGAACGAGTTAGAGATCCCCACAGGGGATAGAGAGGACTCTGTAC
>OLKM01002101.1:25000-41297 GCA_900291075.1 Melanogrammus aeglefinus | reverse complement strand
GCTTTTTGCCGTCTCCTTTGTGGTGTGGCGACGGTTTTGTTTTCAACGGAGACCTCTTGTGGTTGTTTGGGGAATTGCGGTTGAGTGGTTTAGCAGGAGAATCCGTTGTGAAATTAATGTAATCGCTTGGTATTTGAGATTAAATTGGTCTGAAACTACAAATAAAGAAATACAAAAATATAGAAATAATATATAAATATTAGTAATTATTTGAATCACAATATTGGATAGATATTGTTTCATCACTGTAGTATTTTCTCTAAGGCAAACAATCATCACAAATTGTTTAGAAAAATTACCGTGTGTGAAAAATAATATTATTGTGGACCGTTTTAAAAACCGTAACAAATCTTTTTAGAGCCAGTTATGTTTCATTATAATGGAACATTTTCCCTTTTTATTTTCTTTTTTTTCTGCTATTAACCTGCTATATCTGCTATTTTATTTGGATCCAGTCAGTTATCGGTATCTAAGTCGACGCCCATGACATCACGTCGACCACCGCTGTCACTCACTAGAATCAAACTACGATAGAAGAGAAGTAGTTTGTAGGCGGGGTGGGAAGGCCGAGAGACACCTGAGACGGATTCAAGGATCACAACGACAAAACCAGCCAATGGGAGGAGTTGACAACAAGGTGATTTTTCAGAGGACCTAAAGAGACCCCTATTCAACAACACATCACAGAGAGGAGAGAGAAGAGGAGAGAGAAGAGAGATGTATGAGAGAGAGAAAGAAGAGAAGAGGAGGAGTAGAGAGACAGAGAAGAGAGAGAGACGAGAACGAGGGATCAAAAAGAGAGAAGACAAAGGAGAGACAGAGAGAGAGACAGAGAGACAGACAGACAGACAGACAGAGAGACAGACAGACAGACAGACAGACAGACAGACAGACAGACAGACAGAGAGACAGAGAGACAGACAGACAGACAGACAGACAGACAGACAGAGGGCCTTCACTCACGTCTCAGTGAGGAGGACAAAGAACAGAAGAAGGCATACTCAGAGTATCGAGAGACATGTTGGTGTAAAGAATCCCCACGGGGGTCAGGAACAGACCCCGGGTCTGCCTGGCAGCAGATTGCTGCAGTGGACAGAGAGGGGGCGTTGATGGGGTTGTCAGTTGGTCGCTCTTCGGTTAGCTTCCCAGAGCGAGTCGGGGATTACAGCGGCAGCTCTGATGTGTAATTTGGGGACAGACAGGCAGACAGACAGGTGGCTTCTATCCATGGGGACCGGGACAAAGCAAAGCAGGCAGCAAGAAAACAAGCTCATCAGAACCAGGCGGTGAGCTGACTGGAGAACAGGGGGTGCACTTTAGACGGAGAGGTGACAGGATTAAAAAGGGGTGACGTCGGCGGTGGGCTGGGGCGTCAGGGGAACAAAGGGTTCTTTAAAGCCGGGGTTATTACCCTTTCTCATCTCCGGACCCAGGATACCGTTCCAGTGTCCCTGGGCCCGGTGGCACATGAAAGGCTCGCGACCAAAGGTGTGCTCAGAGCTCAGAGCTCAGTGTGTCAGACGGTGGCACCTCCATGGGATCACAGCCCCTTTCGAATCCCAACGCTGAGTTTAGGAAACACTGTTTTTGAAAAGGAGAGAGTTTGACAGGAAGGGTTGGGATATCGGTTGGTGTGGAAGCATCTAACCAATCACGAAGGTCTGAGTGTAGGAAGTGGATGGAAGAGGCCCAAAGGAAAACACAAAAGTGTTCCAGGGAATACTTTTACGAGTCGACTCTGTGGAAATCACGGTTGTGTTTCTGAGAAAGGCCCTCAACGTTCTACCACGATTTAGATTACTTTTCACTTTTCTATTGCAAACAAGGAATTTGGAATTGCCACTAAACCCAGACATGCCGTTGAAGAACACTAATGAAGAGTCGTCAGGATTATCACCACATGGGGGGGAGGGAAAAACAATTCCCCATCCTCGTTAATGAGCGAAGCATAAACCCGCCAAATCTGGTCATGCTAAGCTACACACGCTACGCTAAACAAAGACAGAAAGAGAGGAACCAAGACGTCTGAACGAGTTAGAGATCCCCACAGGGGATAGAGAGGACTCTGTACTGATCCCGGAGGAGGTCTCCGTGGACCAGGACTGTCAGAGGAACGAAGATACGACAACAGGGAGAAGGAACGCAGCGAGCGGCGAAAAGAGAGAGGGGCAGAAAGTGGTCGGACCAGACCGATTAGAAATCCCATTTCCCGGCGAAGCAATCTCCCGCCATGTATGTGTTAATATGTGGAGATGGAGCTGGGGGAGGAACTGGGTACAGGAGGGGAAGGGAGGAGTTCATATCGACCTTTTAAAAGTCTCTTCTGCGGGTAGGACATGGGAACGGAGCGTGTGCAGCGGTCCGCGTAACGAGATGCAGAGTAAACACGCCGGGCGCGGAGGGCGCCACTGTAATTGATAGCGCGCTCCGCGTCCACGACGCGCGTCTTCGCTCACTTGTTTATTTCTCCGGACGGCTTTTAATTGTTTTTCGTTCCGAGTCATGTCCCGGGTACCAGCGGAACACAATCCTAGACCCACGCTGAAGCCCGCCTCGGGACAAACAGCGAACAGCGAAACAACCTCCCCCCCCTCCCTCCCTCCCTCCTGTTCGTTGATTACTTCAGAAGGAAACTTCCATCCTGGTGGCTTATTATTTTGTGGCTCCCCGGTTTCTGAATAAATGTCAAGCTCTGCTCCCTGCCGGGCACCGGGCCCCCTACCTGGTCCGTCGCCAGTCCCCCCCCCCCCCAGCCTCCCTGTGGAAAGGTTAATGCCCTCTTAAACGAATCACTGGCGGCAGGGCCTCAATCACACTCTGGGAATCTGCCCCCCTTCTCTCTCTCTCTCTCTCTCCCTCTCTCTCTCTTCTCTCTTCCTCTCGCTCTCTCTCTCTCTCTCTCTCTCTCGTCTCTCTCTCTCCTTCTCTCTACTCTCATCTCTCCCTCTCTCTCTCTCTCTCTCTCTCTCTCTCTCTCTCTCTCTCTCTCTCTCTCTCCTCTCTCTCTCTCTCTCTCTCTCTCTCCTCTCTCTCTCTCTCTCTCTCTCTCTCTCTCTCTCTCTCTCCTCTCTCTCTCTCTCTCTCTCTCTCTCTCTCTCTCTCTCTCTCTCCCTCTGTCTCTCTCTCTCTTTCTCTCTCTCCCCCCCCCTCTCTCTGTCTCCCTCTCCCTCTCTCCCTCTCTCTCTCTCTCTCTCTCTTTCTCTCTCAACGGGAAAATAAGATTGTTATGCACGTATTTGTATAATTTCTTTTAATCTTTATTGCCCGCATGCAAGCATACATAAAAGCGTTTTCATTTTAGATCAGAATCTACGGAGGAGGATTACAGCAAGGTGTGCGTTTTTTTTTTGTTTTTTTGTTTTTTTGCTCAGTTTAGTTTTGGGATTAAAGTCAAAATTCAGAATTTAATCTCAGAGTTCTGACTTTAAACTCAGACCTCAATAAGAAAAATCACCCCTGGCCCGGGTCCTCTCCTTTAAGAATCAACACAATCAAAACAATATGGCGACGATGGCTGTAGCGTTACGTCAGAGTACACACAGCCTATTGGCAAACAACAAAGGCCGCAGGTTAAAGGTTATAAGTTGTTAAAGTGCTTATAGTTCTAGCTCTATACCATGGCTACAACGTGAGGTGCTGGTAGTGGACTTGGTGCTGCTGCTTTTGTGTTTTTAATTAATTCTCCGCGGTTACCTTAATGGCTGGCTGTAGGCGTTGTGGTTAATTGTGGAGCGGCGGTAGGTTTTTTTAATTAGTATTTTTGACAAAACATTCCCTTCGTTCGCCCTCCTCTGTCCTGCAGTAATCATAAAGTAGCAACTTTATTCACACGACCTGTGGCGTCGTTTGCTCAATGAATATGATAATGCAGTGAATAAACAATCTCTGTTTCCTCACTCCTATTTACATAAACAAACGATATCGCATATGCGTTTTCATAACGGGCAAACAGAAAAGGGAAGAAAAAAGTTCTTGAATTATTTAGTGTTCATTTCACTTTCAGTGTGTAAACAACATTTAAATTTGAATCCACCCAAGGCTGACTCTCAGTCGGTGTAATCTCACTTCGTCTCCAGGCAGAGGTTCTGAGGACCAGATGGAGAGCAGTGTCATGGGACAACCCCACCCGCTCCGCTCTGTTTAGAAGAACACACTTAAATCCGAACCGGTCAGACCCGGTCAGACCCGGTCAGACACCGGCCGCACTCAGCAGCGGGTCAGGGGTTCGAGGGTAGAACGCGTTGCGGACATTCGGTATCGAACGCGGTACCTTTGGACTGGGAGTCAAAGCCCCCAACTGCCACGTCAGACGACCTGTCGCCCCTGAGGTTCTGCTTAACAATAACTATCATCTATAGATACGGTAGTGGGGGAGGCATGTGGCCCAGCAGGTAGAGCGGTAACCTGAAGGTTGCTAGTTCAACCCCCGTCCTCATCCTAGCTGAGTGTAGAGGTGTCCCTGAGCAAAACACCTCACCCTGACTGCTGCTTTTGGGGTTGACTCCGCCGTCGGTGTGTGAATGTGAGGCAGTGTTGTGCAGCGCTTAGAGCGCTGCACAACACTGCCTCACATTCACACACCGACGGCGGAGTGGCCACTGGGTAGAAAAGCGCAGTATAAAGGTAGTCCTTTTACCGTTTTACGTGTTTAGATGTTTAACCACGGTCCATCGTTTCCCCGCTCGTCCCAGACTGAACCTGGGGAAGAACGACCTCTTGACCTTCTACGACGGGGACGACCTGACGGCAAACATCCTGGGTCAGTACGGCGGCACGCGGCCGCACTTCAAGCTGTTCACGTCCATGTCCGACGTCACCGTGCAGTTCCAGTCCGACCCGGCCACCAACATCTACGGCTACAACAACGGCTTCGTGGTGCACTTCTTTGGTGAGGCTCGCGCTCGCACGCACAGACATACACACATATACACACACACGTACACACACATGCCTGCATTTAGGCGCACACACACACACACATACACACTCATATTCAAAGACAGTCACACACACACCAACATGCATGTAGGCACACACCTGAACGCAGATGCTTCTACACACACAAGTGCACATGCAGGTATATGGTCCTGCTAGCGCGATGTTCGATATTATCATATTTTATATTATTCACAAATTCCCCCCGTCCCGTCCCGTCCCGTCCCGTCCCGTCCCGTCCCGTCCCGTCCCGTCCCGTCCTGTCTACAGAGGTGGCCCGTAACGACACCTGCTCGGAGCTGCCGGAGATCAGCAACGGCTGGAAGAGCACGTCGCACCCGGACCTGATCCACGGCACGGTGGTCACCTACCAGTGCTACCCCGGGTTCGAGCTGGGGGGAGCCGAGATCCTCATGTGCCAGTGGGACCTCAGCTGGAGCGCAGACGTCCCCCGCTGCGACCAGGGTGAGAGGGGGGAGGCACGGGGGAGGGCGGGGAGACGCTGGGAGAGAGGGGGAGAGGGGAGAGGCGCATGGGGGAGAGGGGGGAGGGGGGAGAGGGGAGAGGCACGGGGGACAGGGGAAGGGAGGGGGGAGAGGCTGGGAGAGAGAGGAGGGAAAGGGGAGAGACCAGGGGGGAGAGGCACGGGGGACAGGGGAAGGGAGGGGGGGAGAGGGGGGGAGACCGGCGGGGAGGAAACGCTGGGGAGAGGCGGTGAGACGCTGGGAGATAAGGGGGGAGACGTTGTGGGGAAGAGGGGTGAGATGCTTGGATGGAAGGAGAGGGGGGGGGGTGGGGCAGGGGAGAAGAGGGGAGAGACCAGGGTGAGAGGGGGGAGAGGGATGGTGGGACGGGTGAGGGGGGGGGGGAGACAAGGGTGAGAGGGGGGGACCAGAACATCTCCTGCTGTTCCTCCTGCTCCGGTACCTTCTGACGTTCCCCTCTGTCCTGCTGTCCCCTGACCTCCTCCTCCAGTGCTGACGTGTCCGGACCCCGGGGCGGTGGAGCACGGCCGCCGGACGCTGTCGGCCCAGCGGCTCTCGGTGGGCTCCACCGTGCGCAGTACGCCTGTCAGAAGGGCTACCTGCTGGCCGGCGCCGCCGTGCTCACCTGCTGCCGCCGGGACGCCGCCAAGCCCAAGTGGAGCGACCGGCTGCCCAAGTGTGTCCGTGAGTACCGTCGCCGTGGCGATGAGGATGGGGAGGAGGAGGAGGAGGATGATGATGATGATGATGGGGGGTGTTATGAAAAAATATGTTTTGTAGGAATTGTATTTGTGTGTGTGTGTGTGTGTGTGTGTGTGTGTGTGTGTGTGTGTGCGTGCGTGCGTGCGTGCGTGCCTGCGTGCGTGCGTGCGTGAGTGTGTAGCCGGGTGAGTCTGAGTGTGTGCATGTGTGTAGGTTGTACACACACACAACACACACAAACACACACATACATACTTCCACAATGACATATTTTCCAAGCTATTGAAAACGATTACTAGACATGCTCCCTCTCCAAGATTCTGTCCTGTCACTCTTCAAGTGCATGGCCAACTTTAAATGTATATTTTATTTACTTTGTTATTATTTTCTCAGTTGAGGGTGTCCCGAGTTCATGCATGCTTCTGCTAGTTGTGAAGGGCAGGAGTGTCAATCAAATTACAATAAAAAACAGATAGGATGGCACTCTGCCCGTTCTGGTTGACCTCTTCAAGATGGCGGTTGGTTGTATATAGACCTCTTCAAGATGGCCTCTCTCCCCTGTCGGCAGCGGAACGCTACGAGCCGTGCAGGAACCCCGGCGCCCCGTCCACTAGCGTGCAGAGCTCCGAGAAGGCCTTCTACCAAGCAGGGGAGTCGCTTACCTTCTCCTGCCACCCCGGCTACGAGCTTCAGGGGGAGCCAGCCATCGCCTGCGTCCCAGGACACCCGTCCCAGTGGAACAGCACACCACCTGCCTGCAAAGGTACGACCGGAGATAACCTATTTACTGGACGATCTAACGCCGTTTCTTCTTACATTAGTGTCTTATCCTAGCTATCTGTGATGTATATGGGGAATTGGTTAACCTAGTGATGGTTAGTACATGGCACTTGTTTCTATGCACATCCTTACTGTACCGACAGCGAAATATTGTTATTCTATTTCATTCTGACTGACCGCTAGAGGCAGTGCTTAACACTGGATGTTATCCATCGCGCATGCACAGGTCGGTGATTTAATATCAAAAAAGTCACACGTGACCGGGGATGACGTCGGGGCGCCCGCCTATATAAGCCCACGTCACTCGTCACAGGTTTAGAGCACAAAATAAGCTTCAATAAAAGCAATATCAGCCGGTGACTCTTTGCTGGTAGCCCTGCAACCGCATGGTTGGAGCCACGGATTCGTCCTCCAAGGGCTGCGATTAGTCACGCACGGCTATGTTATGAATGCCGCATACCGGGGTTTCCGCCGGTGAGCTCGGCTCACATTAACGCTAGGCTATCAAAGCGTCTTCACCAGCTGTAGCGGCTGCTAAGGTAAGTATTCTCTCTGTGTTAGCTTTAAAGTTAAGTAAGATAAGGGGATCCTGTTTTCGGCACCCGCTTAAGCTAACGTCTTGTTTAGTTTGCCTCGCTGCATCAGAGATTGCAATTACTGACGTTTGCTGCCTTTTGTGGCAACTTTTGTTTCAGTTAATTAAAGGCTCCCTGACGAGTGTTTTCGCTCGTTAAAGCGTGTGCTCCCTTGTTTGGAATTTAAGAGCAGAAACTCAGATTACGGTTAAGGCTAGTGGGTAAATAAGAAAAATTAATTAATTTGAAAGAAAAAAACAAAACACTGTTTTATTTTGGGTTTCTTATGTTGTGCAGTTGCTGCCCTTTTGTTGAAATATTACTGTCGGGTGCTTTCGCTCAGTAGTAACTACTTCACTCTGGAAAAAGACTATTTTGGATAGCTTAATTCCCCCAACATGTTGGGGGAATCACATGGTTGCCGCACTTGCATGGCTCCACTGCTAGCCCTAGATGGACATGATGAATGCCCCGCATGCCTCGGTGTTGTCCACCTGAGGGAGGGGCTGTCCGAAGATCAGTGTATGAATTGCAGTTTCATCCCACATGGGCTAAAAGAGGCAAGACTAGCCGAGGTGGAAGGACCTCCCCCGCTTCGAAGAGAGCCAATGGTACGAGTACGCTCCCCACCTAGGGCTGCACCGCCCAGGAAGAAGGCTAGGAAGGCAGACAGTTATGCTGCCAAAGTAGACAAGCTAGTGTCAGAGTTCACTGAGATTAAGAGTTTGCTCTTTAAACTTCAGCCAGTTAGGCTAGCATCAACCCAGGGGTCAATCCCTCAGGTTGAGGCTCCAACTACACCAGAATGGGACGGAGATGCCCTGTCTAATGAGGGCATCCTGTAGCCAGTTCTTTGACGACAGGCCGGGACAGGGCGAGATAGAGGCTTCTACCCAGGCTTCTGAAGACGGCCTCCAGCATGTAGGGAGAGGGTCTAGGGCAGGCTCAGAAGCTTCCCTGGTCACGGTTAAGCCAGTGGTCCGGCTGGCACGCCCGTTTAGGGTTGGATGAGGCTCCAGCAGCAATTGCTCCAGCTAGTGCATTCTTTAGGCGTGTCCCGCCAAAAGACAATTTTTTACTGTGGCTCCCTCCTAGCCATATAATTAGGAGCTTCACAGATGCTGGCGAGATCCCAGATCTCTATCTCATCACACCAGTGACAGCAGGGCCTTGGCTTCAATGCAGAATGCCAGCAAGCATGGACCTGACCGAATGCCAGCCGTAGAGCCGACCATTGCCTCCCGCATTGTGGCACCAGAGGAGGTGTTGAGGCCGAATGCTCACTGTCCCAGGCCACAGTGTCGCATCACTGATTACCTATTAACGAAGTGCTATGACGCAGCGGCACGCATGGGCCGTATCAGGAACTCCTCCACAGAGTCTAAGTGACTCTACATTTTTGCAGGCATTTGCCTTCATGACCAGAGAGCTTGGTAGGCTTTTGTCGTCGCTTACGCTGGCTCACCGCCAGGTATGTCTGGCCCAGTCCCCATTATCAGAGCCATGCCCGAGAACCCTCCGCACTCTCCCCGTAGTTCCGGGAGAGCAGTTTTGCCCAGCAGCACAACAGGCCTTGCGATCGTGGCATCCAGGATAACCAGACACGGCAGCAAAACTGCTAGCCTTCGGGGAGCTACATCCCTACCGAGACCCCAGGCCTCCACAAGGTTATGGCACCAATCGTCCTCTGCCGCCAGTGCGTCCTGGTGGTTATGCCAGGACCTCACCAGCTCCTAGGCGACCCTATCAACCCCGTCGGACTCCCACAAGGCCTGCACCCCAGACACAGAGAGGTCGGGGGTCAGGGTTCCCCCACCCCCCCAGGCCCCCAAGAGGACGTGGGGGCAGGTACTGACGGCTCAGGGCCGGGCGTCGGGCGCTTCGCCCAGGGGCACCTCATCTGCTGGGGAAGTTGCACTACAGACCCTTGGGTGGTGACCACGCTTTCCCAAGGGTACAATATCCAATTCGGACGCCGACCCCCAAGTTTCAGGGGGATCAGACTGACTACAGTAAGCGATCCCACAAGGCGACAGGCCCTCAGCCAGGAGGTATCCACCCTCCTGGAGAAGAAAGCCATCGAGATCATAGATCCTCAGACACAGCAAGGTGGGTTTTACTCAGTGTATTTTTTAGTTCCAAAAAAAGAGGGTGGCTTTCGCCCTATACTGGACTCATGAGGGCTGAAGAGTTTTCTGAAAGTATTTCCCTTTCACATGCTTAAGACAGCGGAAGTGCTGTCCCTCTCTGGTTCTCTCTGTCAGAGACGAGTCCGATGGGACAGGATGCCTTGGCACATCCATGGCCACGTCAGCTCCTTTGTGCCGTCCCGTCATTTCCACTGATAGCGTTGGTTTCCAGAAATGTACAGGCTCCTGGATCCATGATGCCTGCCGAAGAGGCGGGACCTGCTCCCACAGCTGGGGGGCCACATCTGGCACCCCAGATCAGAGTGCCTGCAGCTATGGGTTTGGCCCTTGAGGGGCCTGATCCACTTATAATGGAATGTGACCAGGAGGTAGGTCAAACCTTCATAGACTCAAGAGCTCCCTCCACCAGGGCACTTTATGCTAACAGGTGGAAGATATTTGTAAAAAGTGGTGTGAGGCTCAGAGAGAGGTACCGGAGTGTTCGTCAGTGCCAATGATACTGCGTTTTTTGCTTCCACTTTAAGGGTCTATGTGGCTGCCATTTCATCCAGACACATTAAGGTTGATAATCAGACGGTGGGGTCTCATTCTTTGGTGACCCAATTTCTTAAAAGGAGCCCAGCGGAGGACCCCCCCACGGGCTGTCAAGGCTCTCTCTTGGGACCTACCTCTGTTACTTGGAGCCCTCCGTCTCTCCCCATTTGAGCCCCTGGATCAGGCGTCACTGAAATGGCTGTCGGCAAAGGTTGCCTTTCTTCTAGCGATCGCGTCAGCCAAGCATGTGAGTGAACAGTGCATACGCTGGAACTCAGGCGCAGAGGTGGCACTGTGGCCTCACCCATCATTGAGATGTTACATACAGGAAACTGCTAGTTTTCGCCAGTCTGATGACCTGTTTGTCTGCTATGGGGGCTCGAGGAAGGGGCAAGCACTGACCAGACAGAGGCTTTCCAAGTGGGTGCGTGGAGGTAATTGAGGAGGCACACAAGTCAAGAGGACTGCCTTTGCCTCTTAACATCAGAGGCCATTCCACCAGGAGTGTCTCCACCTCCTAGGTGGCACTACGAGGCGTGCCTCTAAGTGAGATTTGTGCAGCATCCTCCTGGGCTTCAGCGTGCACCTTTGCCCGATTTTACAGGGTCATTGTAGCTGCTCACCACGCAGGATTCCTTGTGACGACGTTGGTAATAGTCATCCAGTGTTAATTTCTGCTTCTGGCGGTCAGTAAGAATGAAATAGAACGAGAGTTACGTATGTAACTACGGTTCTATGAATTCTGGATGACCGCCAGAGTTCTCTGTCACACGGAATCTTGCGAGAAGATTCTGAAGGGACATCTTGGAGAGTGACATGGGTTTATATAGACGGGCGCCCCGACGTCATCCCCAGTCACGTGTGACTTTTTTGATATTAAATATCGACCTGCCCATGCGCGATGGATAACATCCAGTGTTAAGCACTGCCTCTGGCGGACATCAAGAATTCATAGAACCGTAGTTACATGCGTAACTCTCGTTTCTCTTTCTTCAGACAAATGTACTTAGTGTAAGTCACTTTGGATAAAACCGTCTGCTAAATGCCCTTAATGTAAATTTACATGTTAGTCTACGCACACACAACCCAGTCTCACGGAAATATGTGACACTGTCACGTCACGTCATTTAATCTCTTCATTCGTGATCTGGGACGTGTAATTTCAATTTTTTTCGTGCCAAAAGCACAAATTTCAAACTCATTCGAAAAAGATGAGATGAAGCAGATACCTTTTTTTCCGTTGTGGTTTGCCTACAGAGCAGCACACCTGCATTAAATATATCTGTGAATTGTCACAATTTCCCAGAATCAAAGGTGAAAGTAGAAACGGGTGGCAAAAAGCTGTCATGTTGTTTATGACAATATGACATATCAATTTGTGCTTTTGTCACGAAAAAATTGAAATTGCGTGTCCCAGATCACGAATGAATTGATTAAATGACGTGACAGTGTCACGTATTTCCTGTGAGACTGGGTTGGCACACAAGATGGCACGCTGAGGATGTTAAGAAATCTTGACCTAACCTAATAACTTTTATTCACTTGTATTTATTCAATTAAAACTGTTCTCATATTTGATTTCCCTTTCTGAACGTCCGGTGACTCTGTTTCAGCTTCAACCAGCAAGTTTGTGAACGAGCGAAGGTTGGACGGTACGTCTTATCACTACAATCAAACTAATATCTATTGAAAGAAAGTAACATGAAGTTATGCACTTTTATTCTTTTCTTTTATGTATAATGTATTATTTTTTTATTTCTACATTGTGGTTATTACAAACATATTTTATATATTTCATAAGATATTTTTTCCTTGATGGATTTGTTCTGAGAAAAAAATTTGGGGGACTTTTTTTTCTTCTATGCATTTAATTATTATTTTTTTTTTTTATATTAATAAGTTCATATTTTTCTTCATGCAATATGAGTACCCTTCCTCAGTGCTCTGAGCGTGCTGTCTGTGTTCCAGTGGCCAGCCCGGAGTTGGACCTGGAGGGCTCCAACGTGGCGCTGGTGGTGTTGGTCCCGGCCGTGGTGGTGCTGCTGGCCGTCCTGGCCGTCTATGTCTACTTCACCAAGTAAGACCCCGTCACCATGTGGACCAGAACCTCACTACACCGAATATATCGCCACGTGACCAGAATCTAACTATAAACTAGACTGAATATATTGCTATGGTGCCCAGGAACTAACTATAAACTACACTGGATATCGCTATATGGTGACAAGAAATTAACTTAAAACCTTAAATCGCCATGGGGACCAAACACAAATTATAAACTACACCAAAAATCCCTATGTGACCAAAAACTTACAATAAACTTCACCGGATATTGCTACGGTTACGAAACCGTAGCAATAAACTACACAGAATATCGCTGGCCTCGGCGGCCGAAGTCAAGGTATGAGAAACCACATGGAATGTCGTCACGGTGACCAAACAAAACATATTTAGTCAACTTATCAAATATTTTCTTTTTTGGTCTCCGTCATTCAGTTGGTGTTTTATTTCCGATCGCAGACTACAGGGGAAGTCGGTCCGGATGCCGTCGTCGCTGCCGCCCTACGACAACATGACGGAGGAGTCGGCGTTCGACAACCCCGTGTACGAGAGAGGCGTAAGTACGGCGGGGCTGAACCTGCAGGACGTGGGCTCACACGACACCAGCGTGCTGTCCTGAAGCCCGGCGTCGTCTCATGTCTCACCAGCAGAGGGCGCCACTTAGCGGTCCATTAGCTGTTTACTTCACCAATGACAACATGAATTTGTGGATCTGCACGTGTCGGTCCCAATTCATATTGTGAACATTTTATTTTTGTTATTTATTTTTATTTATTCATTCATACCGTCATTTGTTGTTGACATCTTCACTAACATGTGATTACTTATTTATTTTCATTTTTATTTATTGTCATTTGTATTATTGTTCATGTCACGTCCATGCTGTGTTGCACTCCACCATTCATGTGTTCATGTATTCCTGTTGTTGTTATTTTTTATTTTGTATCATCCATCTTGTTTGTGTTGTCATCATCATCTACCACGATCAAAGATGCCTTCATGACCGCATGAATGCAGATGTACTGGTATTTATTCATCTTTAAAGTCCAACCTTTTCTAATGAAGCAAACAGTGAAGCTTAATGCTTTTGTATCATGTGTTTGATATCTTAATTTTGTAAAGTAAAATACGAGAACCTCTACTGCATGATTAGGGCAGCGTTTCCCGTTTCACCGGTTCGTCACTCAGCGTTTCTTGCTCACTGCTCTCTCCTGTTCCCATCGTCAACCCCCCCATCCCACTCCCTCTGGTTCCAGCACCGGAAGACCCACTCGACCTACTAACTGCCCCCACCCAGGAGGCCGAAAGACTTTGAGGGGACCCTGACCATTCCTCCCCCCCACACCCCTCCACTCCAAAGGCTGATGCTCCACCCTAAAATGGAGGCCTGCTCATCCTGCAGCCATCGTATTGACTACCTCTCTCGACCTCGCCGCCATCTTCTCGTCCTCCTTCCGTTTATTATTCAACGTTCCCGACGCGACGCTCCGATCGGCGTCCGACCGAACCAAATTATTCCGTGGCGGATTATTTCGTCAGCGCCATAGGTTTAACTTTCTCTTCGTTTCAGTCTTGTTTTCCACTCTGCTTCACCCTGTTTTAATACCTTTACGGAATATGTTTTTTTTTCTTCTCTCCCTGTCAGAATAAGGTTTGTTATAAGGCGTTTGTTTCCCCCTCACCAACTACGTCTCCAGGCTGTACTAGATTGTGTTCCATGTTTCTGTCCTTTTACAAACCACTCTGGGCTTATCGTGGATTTTCCTGGGGAAAGTTTTTATTTTTATTACTTTGAGATTGCAGGTTTTTATTTGATTCAACACCAAAAGATTGAAACAGAGAGCAGGCGGCGTGGACCAACGTTTCAGTTTAACGACGTACCTGTAACGTTCAGAGGACACGATCACCTTGTCATGCTAAGTGTGCAACTCTTTCCTTTTCCCTGTCTTGATCTGTTTCTGTATTTATTTGATTTGACTGCGGTTTAGTTATCCAGTACAGAGAACAGAAAGACTCGGAGAGGCTCCGCGGAGAATGAACTTTCCAGTCTTGTATTTTAGACAATCTTTCTTTAGCACAAGAACCAGGAGGACCCATCAGAGACTGAAGACTGGAACCCATCCCGACGCAGACACCACCACCCCACGGAGACGCTGGGGTGGAGAGGAGAGACATTTTTTTGTTCCCTAAAGACCGGGGAGGAGAGGGGGTTTAAAGCTCACAGACCAGCCTGGAAGGGATGGGAGAGAGGGTTTAAAGGTTGAAGAGGGCCTGGAAGGGATGGGAGAGAGGGTTTAAAGGTTGAAGAGGGCCTGGAAGGGATGGGAGAGAGGGTTTAAAGGTTGAAGAGGGCCTGGAAGAGAGAGGAGAGAGGGTTTAAAGGTTGAAGAGGACCTGGAAGAGAGAGGAGAGAGGGTTTAAAGGTTGAAGAGGGCCTGGAAGAGAGGGTTTGAACCCTAAAGGCCGGGTTGGTGGAGGGTTTGGAGGTTGAAGAGCAGAGGGTGGAGGGTTTGCAGGTTGAAGACCAGGGGGTGGAGGGTTTGGAGGTTGAAGACCAGGGGGTGGAGGGTTTGGAGGTTGAAGAACAGGGTGGAGGGTTTGGAGGTTGGAGACCAGGGGGTGGAGGGTTTGGAGGTTGAAGACCAGGGGGTGGAGGGTTTGGAGGTTGAAGACCAGGGGGTGGAGGGTTTGGAGGTTGAAGACCAGGGGGTGGAGGGTTTGGAGGTTGAAGAGCAGAGGGTGGAGGGTTTGGAGGTTGAAGAGCAGAGGGTGGAGGGTTTGAAGGTTGAAGAACAGGGTGGAGGGTTTGAAGCCAGCACTGCATCGCCTGCTGAGAACGGAGCATTCTTCTGAATAGCCAAACATTTCGTTAATACGAAAGGCGATGAAGCGAATAATGTGAATTAAAAGCGACAATGGGGCTGAATTACTTGTACTGCTCATTCTAATGGAAATAAAGTATTTTAAACGTGGATCTCTTGACGTAGTATAAAGGTACACCTTTCCTTTTGATGGTTTCTCATTTATAATCAGTCACATTTATGCTTGGCTGGTGACCTTTAATTAAAGATGATATGTTAGTGGTGTATTTATATATAGTTTGTATCTCAAGTATCTCAAAAAGGATGCGTTAAATTAATTTCTCATTAACCTCTGCACTTTCTTATCAGAGATGCACACTCACTATAGCAATATATAACCAAACCTAAGCACTATCAGTGAATAAGATTAACAATATCACCTTCCTCATAAGAATCTGTGATATAACGATGAATCCACACAACGTGAAATCTGTAACAAACTATTTAACGTGTCATCAGTGGCAACATGCAGCCACACACAACATACCCATAATGCCTTTCTTCATTAGCGCCATGGAATGGAGACACTGTTCATTACTTCTTCAATCTCAAGCCTCAATATAAAAAAACGGAATTAGCGGAACACTTTGGTTGTTTTAATTTAATTGGATTGTAGATGCCTATTTGTGTTTTCTGGTAAACGCATAGCAAATGACTTTCCTGTCCGTCGGAGAGGCTGGGGACTCGTTCCCTGGGGCGGGCTGGGAGGAAACTCATTTCAGCTCTCCTATTTACATAGAAGTCAAATGAGGGGAAGCCACAGAAATATGATTAAATACACAGTGAATCTGTGAATACTTTAACACCCTTCTTTTGTTCATAGACTGAACAATAAGAAACGCTTTAAACATGCAGGCTGATAATCGGTCCTCATACAGCATGTGTGCCACCTGTGTAAATGTTTTTAGATTAATAAATGAGCTTGCAAATACTTACGTAGGCCTATGTTAAATATATTATCTATACATATTTTATATATTTTTTAAATAGGCCTTTGCATATCAAATGCTGGTGAATATATTATAGGCATACAAAGGTGCGGTCCAGTTATGTGTGGTTGGTTCGGTTGAGTTTAACGGGCAGAGAGATTAAGCATAATCCCCTCATTCGTATATCCACCTTTAACCGTTCTGGTCAGGTCCATAACGTCCAGCCCTTAACCGCCGGTAGTCGCAGCAGGGGCTTCACAGACCACCTCTAAAGGACGTTCGTCT
>OLKM01002101.1:15000-20000 GCA_900291075.1 Melanogrammus aeglefinus | reverse complement strand
GCAAATTGCAAAAATGTAGAAATTGGGTGAAGTGGGAGATTTGTGCATATCTATGAATCGCTCCGCCTTCAAACACTGAGAATAATGATAGATTCTCAGCAGGTGGAAGACGCTGAATATAAACGAGCCAAGGGCAGGGTTGGAGTTCAGAGACGCTAGGATAGCGTCGCAGCTTTCCTCTTGTTTTCCTTTTGTGTTGTGTTCAAGAACAACACGAGAAGGGCGTTATTTGTGTGTTGCATCAGTGAGAGGAGACGCTGCTACGCTACATGCTAGACGCTGCTACGCTACGGGCTAGATACCGCTACGATCAATGCTAGACGCTGCTACACCACATGCGATAAGCTTCAAAGCTAGATGCTAGTTGCTGCTAAACTAAATTCTAGAAACTGCCAAACTACATGCTAAATTTTGCTACATGCTAGCATTATGCTACATGCTATTCGCTACAAAGCTACATGCTAGCTGCTGCTACACTCAATGGTAGACACTGCTACGCTACATGCAAGATGATGCTCCGCTTCATGCTAGATGCTGCTAAGCTAGATGGTAGACCCTGCTACACTACATGCTAGTTGATGCTATGCTTAAAGCTATACACTGCTACGCTACATGCTAGGTGATGCTATGCTTAAAGCTATACACTGCTACACTACGTGCTAGGTGATGCTATGCTTCATGCTATACACTGCTACGCTACGTGCTAGGTGATGCTATGCTTCATGCTATACACTGCTACGCTACGTGCTAGGTGATGCTATGCTTCATGCTATTCTGCCTGCTGCTGATGCAGCTGTTTCCAGAGGGCGTCACTGTCTGCGCTCCTCCATCCTGATACTCTCTCTCTCTCCTCCCTGCTCATCTCTCTCCTCCTCTCTCCCCTCCCACCTCGTTCCTCTCCTCCCTGCTCCTCCCACCTCCTCCCACCTCCTCCGTGGCTGCGTGTTGATGGACTGCTCAGCAAGCAGAACTAATCACACCTCTGACTGCTATCTGTCTCCGTCAATTACACACTGACTGGCTGAGGCCTGCTGCCAGCACACACAACTCAACACACACACATATACACACATGCCTGTATCCACGCTCACATACAACCCTACCCACACACACATTTATACACAAACACACAAACGGCTGTACGCATGCACACACACAACTCAACAGTTACACACACACATATACACATGCACACACACACAAACATGCCTGTACACAGGCACACATATATACACACACACACGTACGTACGACACACACACAGCTGAAACGCAGCCTCACACACACAGACACACAATTTATCTCAGCCTCACACACACATGCAGATACACACATACGTACGTGCACGCAGATATAGACACACAACTCAGCAGAGCTTCACACTCATATACACACACACACACACATGCACGTACGTACGCACACACAGCTAAAACAAAGCCTCACGCACACACACACAGACAAAATAGGATAGGAATAAAATGGGAAACCCTTACCCTAGAACCAAAGTGATAGAATCAAAAACCAGCCCTAACATGAAACCCTAACCCTAACCCTAACCCAAACACTAAAGCCAAACCCTAAAACCAAACCCTAAAGCCAAACCAAAACCCTAAACCCAAACACTAAGACCAAACCCTAAAACCAAACTCTAAAACCAAACCCTAAACCCAAACCCTAAACCCAAACCCTAAACCCAAACCCTAAAACCAAACCCTAAACCCAAACCCTAAACCCAAACCCTAAACCCAAACCCTAAACCCAAACACTAAGACCAAACCCTAAAACCAAACCCTAAACCCAAACCCTAAACCCAAACCCTAAACCCAAACCCTAAACCCAAACCCTAGACCCAAACCCTAAAACCATACCCTAAAACCAAACCCTAAAACCCAAACCCTAAAGCCAAACCTAATAACCCTAAACCACTAGAACCAAACCCTAAAACCATAACCCTAAAAACCTAACCCTAACCTAACCCCTAACCCTAAAGCCAAAACCTTTTAAAACCTAAACCCCTAAGCCAAAAACCCTAACAAACCCTAACCCTAAACCAAAACACTAAAACCAAACCCTAACCTAAAACCCCTAACTAGCCAAAACCCTAACCCAAACCCTAAAGCTAAAACCCTTAAACCCTAACCCTATATAACCCCTAACCCTAAACCCCTAACCCTAAACACCTAAACCCCAAACCCTAAAGCCAAACCCTAAAACCAAGACCCTAACCAAAACCCTAAACCCAAACCCTAAAACCAAACCCTAAACCCAAACCCTAAAACCAAACCCTAAAACCAAACCCTAAAACCAAACCCTAAAACCAAACCCTAAACCCAAACCCTAAACCCAAACCCTAAACCCAAACCCTAAACCCAAACCCTAAACCCAAACCCTAAAACCAAACCCTAAACCCAAACCCTAAACCCAAACCCTAAACCCAAACCCTAAACCCAAACACTAAGACCAAACCCTAAAACCAAACCCTAAAACCAAACCCTAAACCCAAACCCTAAAACCAAACCCTAAAACCAAACCCTAAACCCAAACCCTAAACCCAAACCCTAAACCCAAACCCTAAACCCAAACCCTAAAACCAAACCCTAAACCCAAACCCTAAAACCAAACCCTAAACCAAACCCTAAAGCCAAACCCTAAAACCAAACCCTAAACCCAAACCCTAAAACCAAACCCTAAAGCCAAACCCTAAAGCCAAACCCTAAAACCAAACCCTAAACCCAAACCCTAAAACCCAAACCCTAAACCCAAACCCTAAACCCAAACCCTAAAACCAAACCCTAAACCCAAACCCTAAAACCAAAACCAAAAACCCTAAAAGCCTAACCCTAAAACCCCTAAAAACAATACCCTAAACCCTAAACCCTAACCAACCCCTAAACCATAAACCTAAGCCCTCAAACCTAACTAACCTAACCCTAACCCAAACCCTTAAACCCTAACCCTAACCCTAAAACCCAAACCCTTAAACCCTAAAAAACCCTAACCTTAACCCTAAACACCTAAAACCTAAACCTAAAACCATAACCCTAAACCCCAACCCTAAACCAACCCTAAACCCAAACCCTAAAACCAAAAACCCTAACCCCTAACCCTAACCAAACCCTAAAGCCCTAAAAACCCTAACCCTAAACCTAAAACCAACCCCAAAACCCTAAACACCTAAAACCCTAAACCCTAAACCTAAACCCTAAACCTAACCCTAAAATAACCCAAACCATAACCCTAAAACGCTAAACCTAAACCCTAAAACCTAAACCCTACAAAACCCCAAACCCTAAAACCAACCCTAAAAACCATAACCCTAAAACCAAACCCTAACCTAAACCCTAAACCCTAACCCTAAACCTAACCCTAACCTAACCCAACCCTAACCCTAAAACCCTAACCCTCCTAAACCCTTAAACCCTAACCTAAAACCTAACCCAAACCCCTTTAACCCTAACCTAAACCCTAACCCTAACCCTAAAACCCATAACCCTAAACCCTAAACCCTAACCCCTAACTAAACCTAAACCCCCTAAACCCTAACCCAACCCTTAACCCTAAACCCTAAAACCCTCAACCTGAAACCCTAACTCCTAAAACCCTAAAACCCTAAAAAAAAACCCTAACCCTAACCCTAAAACCCTAAAACCCTAAACCCTAAACCTAACCCCCTAACCTAAACCCTAAAACCTAAACCTAACCCTAAACCCCTAACCCTAAACCCTAAAACACCTGAAAACCCTAACCCTAAAACCCTAACCCTAACCCTAAACCCTACCCTAACCTAAAACCTAAAACCCCTAACCTTAACCCTAAACTAAAAACCCTCAACCCACGTAACCCTAACCTAACCTAAAACCCTAACCCTAACCCTAAACCCCTAAAACCCTAACTAAACCCTAAATACCTACCCTAACCCTAACCCCTAACCCTAACCTACACCCTAACCCCTACAACCCTAAACCCCTAAACCCTATAAACCCTAAAACCCTTAAACCCTAACCCCCTAAACCCTTAAACCCTCAAAAACCCCTAACCCCTAAAGAAACCCTTAACCCCTAACTAAAAACCTAAACCCCTAAAACCCTAACCCTTAAAAACCCCTAAACCCTAAACCCTAACCCTACAACCCTAAACCGCTAACCCTAAAACCCTAAACTCCCCCTAAAACCCTAAATCCCTAACCCTAACCCTAACCCCTAACCTAACCCTAACCCCTTAACCCTAACCCTAACCCTAACCCCTTAACCCTAAGCCCCAACTAACCCTAACCCTAACCCTAAACGCCCTAACCTAACCCTAACCCAAGAACCCCTTAAAACCTAACCCCTAAACCCTAACCCTAACCCTAACCCTAACCTAAAACCTACACTAAACCTAAAAACCCTAACCTAACCCTAACCCTAAACTAAACCCTAACCTTAAAGCCCTAAACCCTAACCCTAAAAACCCTAACCCTAACCCCTAACCCTAACCCCTAACTAAACCCCTAAACCCTTAAACCCTAAACCTAAAAACCCTTAACCCTCAACCTAACCTAACACCTAACCCTAACCTAACACCTAAACCCCTTAACCCCTCTAAACCCTAACCCCTAAACCCTAACCCTAACCCAAAACCTAACCCTAAACCCTAAAAACCTAACCCAAACCCCCTACAAAACCTAAACCCTAACCCTAACCCCCAACCCTAACCTTAACCCTAACCCCTAAAAAACCCTTAACCCTAAACCCTTAACCTAACCCTAAACCCTAACCCTAAACCCTAAACCCTAAAAACCCTTAAACCCTAAAAACCCTAACCCGAAAACCCTAAACCTAACCCTAAACCCCTAAACCCTAACCCTAACCCTAACCCTAACCCCTTAAAAACCCTAAACCCTAAACCCGTAAACACCCTAACCCTAACCCCTAACCCTAAACCCTAACCTAAACCCAAACCCTAAACTAACCCTAAACCCTAAACCTAACCAACCCTAACCCAAAAAAAACCCTTAA
>OLKM01002100.1:37500-85270 GCA_900291075.1 Melanogrammus aeglefinus | reverse complement strand
TTAATATTTATCACATTTAGAGTAGGGGCCTTTGACTCCGTGTTGAATAAAGTGTTGATTGAGACAGCGACTTTATTAGAAACCTAATAAAAAACCGTTGGATCACGCCAAGACCGTAACCGTCAGCAACGCGCCACGGGCGGTAAGCAAAACCTCGCAAAACCCAATCCAGCGTCGACTTGAAGGCATTTAATGGTCAAAATATTATTAATAAATATTCAAAATATATGTCAAATATTAATAAACAAACAAACTTCGAATATGATTTTGTGGGCAAAAAGTTCAAAGCCCTGATATGTGTGTGTGTGTGTGTGTTGTGTGTTGTGGTGTGAATTATATCCAATATTTATTTAGTTTGATATTGTTTATACATTTCTTATTCAAATCTATTTGGTCTCAGAATTATTCATAGTGAAAAAGATGGCTGTGTTTTCCACAGTTGACCACAATGTGGGGGGCTCATTCAGTGTTGAGGGATAGGCCTATTGTAGCCCAAGGTTAAAGAGGAAAACTTCAATTGTGTTATATGGCTTTGATAATGATGATAATAATAATAAACATAATTAATTTAATAATAATTAATAATAATATAATACTATTTACGTTATTATAGGGTTCCAATTTGTAACAGATCGAATTACTTTCAAAGTTTACCTTCCAGTACTGGAGCTGAATAATGACACACATTGTTGCATGCACTGCACCAGGAGTTGGTTATATATTACGTTATAGTAGGTATACTTTTCAGTTAGCTTCACGATACACGATATCATATAATATAAATATAAATAAAACATAACGATATAAGTGGAACGTCCATGTAGGCCTACGCAAGAGCCACTACGGCAGGTATGCCGCATGAGATATGCGCCACGCATAATCAATTAACGTATCCATTAGTCCCTGAGGTTTAAAGTTAAAGCCTAAGGTAGTTGGTACATCGTTTCCACACATTCGATTCAGGAAACCCTGACTTGAACGGGAAGGAGTCGTTCAGAGCGATCAGTCTAGTTAGCCCCGGTAGCGCGTGGACAATCGCAATCATCGGGATCGCACGCCCATTCGCACGGTTTCTCAGCCTGAGTCAGTCAGACTCATGCTATCTGAATACTCGACTGAACTGGGCGGGAGAAGTCGTTCGGCGAATCATTTGCCGCGGCGTCGTACACCCAAGAGCACGATGGACCGTCCACGGCCGGCGTGCGCTTGGGTTGTCGCATGCCCTGGAGAGGCGGGGGGCATGGGCGGGAGGGAGACGCGGAGCTGGTGGAAACGAGGCTTTGACCTGGGACACATGGAAGGGTCGGGATGTATTACGGAGGGGAGGTGAAGTCGGAGACGAACGGCAAGGGGTTCGGACAACAGTCTCTATTGCGGATAAAGAGGTCCATGAAAGGAAGAGATCTTTGGGCGAGATCTCCCTTCAAGGAGAAGATCTTTCGCCGAAGCCACACCCTACTGCCCATGGGAGCAGATACTGGGGAGCAGGTACGGCGGCGCTATGTTGCCTGCTATTTGGGAGGCGGCGGATGCGCGAGAGCAGCGCAGCGGTGTGCGCTCCAAAGTAACGCCCGAGCACCTGCGCAGGGGGCATGACCGACGGGAATGACGATCTCCCCTCCAACTTGGGGAACAGGGTGGTGTTAAGCCCAGCGACGGCATGTACGGGGGAAAGCCGGTAGGATGC
Organism: Melanogrammus aeglefinus; assembly: GCA_900291075.1. NCBI lineage: Eukaryota > Metazoa > Chordata > Actinopteri > Gadiformes > Gadidae > Melanogrammus > Melanogrammus aeglefinus. Next base: position 83,583 of record OLKM01002100.1, on the reverse strand, counting down.
GTGGACCAGCGTGTTGTGGGCAATACCTCGACTAGGAAGCAGAGGTTCAGGAGAGGTTGGCGTGACAGATACAGCGGGAGTGGCTGCCTCCATCTCCTGGTTGGCCCGCTCAGATTGTATCCGTTGGGACTGGCGATGGAACGCGGAGGCTGGGCTTGCGTCCCAAGCACCTGCGCAGAACGCGCCGCCACACCTGAGAATCAAAACTTGGGGACCTCTGTCCGAGATTAATATCGCCGGGTTGACATTGAAGGCCGAACACGGTGCTGGGACCAGGAGCTCCGCAGTCTTCCTTGAGGAGGGGATCTTGGGAAGCGCAACAAAATGAAACCCGGGGGGGCCTTGGAAAGCGGTTATCTCAATCGTGCAGGATGGTGGTGCTGCCGTGCGACAGTGGCAGACCAGGTTGACGAGTCCAGCCGATGTGAGACCAAGGTCGGCTCGGTAGGCTAGAGTCGAGCACTGGAACGGGAGGGTAAGAGCTATCCAGGCGCAGGTTGCACATGTGCGATGAACGGGATGAAGTCCGTGTGCGGGTATTCCAGGTGGAGGTTGAGCTTGGAGGCATGAGCCCAGAGCAGAACCCTGGATCAGACCTGGAACAGGCGATTCGGAGGACCGGAATCGGGATCGGGTTGCTGCCTCTTTGCCCGGCGCAACGCGGACCCAATCTCCCAGGTGAGTGTGGCGATTAGACAAGCAGGGGGCAGGATGCTTTCGGGGTTGGAACAGGGGTCCTCCACCCCTCCAACGCAAGTTTGACGGCCAAAAGCTCGCAGTTACCGACGTCGTAGTTCCTCTCTGGCGGGGACAGCCGGTGGGAGAAGAAGGCGCAGGGGTGGAGCTTGTGGTCGGAGGTGGAGCACTGGGGGAGGACCGCGCCCAGCCCGGAGTCAGAAGTGTCGGCCTCCACTACGAACTGGAGAGCGGGATCGGGTTGCGTCAGGATGGGCGCAGAGACAAAGCGGTGCTTGAGGTCCCTGAACGCGGTCTCAGCCTCCGGAGTCCACGAAAAAGGACTCCTGGTGGAAGTCAGGACAGTGAGGGGTGCTGCGACTTGGCTGTAGCCACGAATGCACCGCCGATAGAAATTAGCGAATCCCAAGAACTGCTGCAGTCTCTTGCGAGTTGAGGGAGAGGGCCACTCAGCCACCGCAGAGACCTTGGAGGGATCCATCCTTATCTGGCCCTGACCGATGATGTAGCCCAGAAAGGAGACGGACAGTAAGTGGAAGTCACACTTCTCCGCCTTGACATAAAGACGATTTTCCCATAAACCGCTGCAGGACCTGCGGACGTGAACCCGATGCTCCTCCATGGGCTCTGAGAAGATCAAGATGTCGTCGATGTACACGAACACGGAGCGGTTCAACATGTCCCGGAGGACATCATTGACCAGGGACTGGAAGACTGCGGTGAGTCACCGTTGGTGAGTCCGAAGGGCATCACCAGATACTCGAAGTGACCCAACGGTGTGTTGAACGCGGTCTTCCACTCATCCCCCTCCCGGATGCGGCCAAGTGGTAAGCGTTGCGCAGATCCAGCTTGGTGAAGACCACAACTCCGTGGAGGGGAACGAAGGCGCGAAGCTAATGAGAGGGCAAGGATACTTGTTCTTCACCGTGATGTTGTTCAGTCCACGGTAGTCGATGCAGGGCCGAAGCGAGCCGTCCTACTTCCCCACAAAGAAGAACCCTGTTCCTACCGGTGAAGGAGGATGGGCGCGGATGCTCGCCGGCGGAGGGATTCCCGATGTACTGCTCCATAGACTCACACTCGCGTCGAGAAAGGATTGAACAGCCGATCCCCGGGAGGGAGCCCCAGAAAGGAGGTCGATGGCGCAGTCGTAAGGACGGTGGGGGGGCAAGGACAAGGCGTGGGATTTTCTGAACACCTCCCCAAGGTCATGGTATTCCTCCGGAACGGGGGATAGGTTAGGAGGTGCGGCGGCAGACTCGAGTGCAGGTGCCCGAGGTGACTGAACGGACCGCAAACAATGGGACAGGCAGTGGGTACTCCAGGACAGAACACGACCGGTTCACCAATCGATCTGGGGGTTTATGCGCTCTATACACAGGGGTAACCCAGAACGACCTGGGAGAAGGGGCTGGTAATCACCAGAAGAGAGATGGACTCGTGGTGATTCCCGGAGACGAGTAGGTTTACCGTAACGGTACGGTACTCCACCCGCGTGAGTGTCCTCCCGTCTAGCGCCTGGATCTCGATGGGGAGGTCAAGCGGAACCGTGTCGATCTTCCACCGAAGAACCAACTCCCGATCGATAAAGCTCTCGTCAGCTCCGGAGTCCAGCAGGATAGAGAGCGGGAGGGCTTGGTCGTGCCACAGGAGGACAGCTTCCAGAAGGGGATGGGAGACCGAGGGGTTACGGGAGCGGCTGGCCAGGATCCCTCGGTTTACTGGCAAGCCCGGTCTTTTCCCGAAAGGGAAGGGCAGCCTGACCGGAGGTGGCCCGAGAGGCCACAGTAGAGACAGGAACCGGAGCACATACGGCGTTCCCTCTCCTTGGGGGAAAGATGCGTGCGTCCGATCTGCATGGGCTCGGGAGAGAGTCCCCGCTCACGGCGGGGCAAAGCGAAAGACGAAGGAGTAGTCCAAAGTGTTGCAGGTGGCTCGAGCGAGTGCGTGGAAGGGGGGCGGGAGCCTCTCTCCCTGCGGCGTTCGCGCAAAGCGAATGGAAAGCGAATGTTGTCAAAGCGAATGGAGAGGGTAATCAGCTCATCCAGACCCGCGGATTCCTCCTGAGAAGTCAACTGGTCCTTGACGTCGTCGGAGAGCGCACTTAGAAAAACGCCCTGCAGAGCCTCCTCGTTCCAGCCACTCTCAGCTGCGAGGGTACGGAACTCCACCGCGAAGGAGGCGACGCGGCGGCGGGATCCCTGGCGTAGACCGCAGAAGGCGCTGAGAGAGGCCTCCCTTCCCCGGACCGGGTGGATCGAAAACTCTCTGCTTCTCCTCGGTAAATGCGGAATAGTCCTCAGTAACCGCGGAGCCACGCTCCCACACGGCCGCCGCCCAGGCAAGCGCCTCCCCCCGCAGGGAGCCGATCAGGTACGCGATCCGTGACTTATCGTTGGATAGGTCTGGGGCTGTAGCTCGAAAACTAGGGAGCACTGAAGGAGGAAGGACCGACAGGTCCCTAGATCTCTGTCGTAGCGTTCAGGGGCCGGAATAAATGGCTCCCGGGAAGAAGCCGATGGACCAGGAGCGAAGGCTGATGCCTCCGGGGAGGGGGAACGCTGGGGAGCGAACAGCAGTCATCAACTCGCGGAGGTTGGAGGTGATCTCCTGCAGGATCTGATCGTGCTGACCCAGGAGAGTCCCTTGACAAGAGATGACCTGGCGGAATGCCTCTGTGTCCGCTGGGTCCATGTTGGCCAGTTCGTACTGTTAAGGGGCGAATGTGGGGACCCAAGCACAGGACACAGGTAGGCAGAGACTGGGTAAAGGGAACAGGTTAATTGAAGGGCTGGCGGATAGTCAAACAGGCAGGGGTCCGTTAACAGGCGGGCGGTCAGACAGTCAGGGGCTTAGCACAGGCGGGTAGTCAGGCAGGCAGGGGTCCTGTAATGAGCAGGCAGTCAGGCAGGCAAGGATTCGGTGGCAGACGAGTAGTCGGGCAGGCAGGGGTTCAATAACGGGGAGTCTAGGTAGGGAGAGAGAAGTTTACCAAGGGGAACAGGCGAAGGAACTGAGCCACGAGAATGCTGGTAGAAACGATACTACCTAGGTAGACGAAACGACGAACTGGCGCTGGCTGGTAGGGGAACCCCGACTGAAGTAGGGAATGGTGATTGGAGATTGCCAACTGGTGTGAGAGGAGAAGGACCACTGGCGTCAGTAGCCACTAGATGGAGGTAGTGGACCGTGTAGCAGGGCGCGGCGTGACAGGGAGTTCTTAATTCCATAACTCAATGGCTTCCTCAAACATCTCATATGAGGGTAATATCGGGAGTTTCAATGTGTTTGAGCAGACATTGGCCTCAGGAAACCTTGAGTGTTTCTGGAATGTGAGTTGAGGCTGTGGTGTTAATTTTACTGCTGGGATTTCTTTTAGGCCTGTTGCAAACATCAAGATGTCCTGCAGGGACAGCCCAGACGCCTCCTCTGTGGGGAGTAATGAAACACATTAAGATTTATCATCCATTTTTGGACTTCACTTTAAAACAGCCACTTTAAATAACATACAGAAAAATACCTTATACAGCGATTAAGTAGTCCAGGCCAGTAGCCAAGCACTCTCTCCTCCTCCTCCTGGCGGTTTGAGCTACCAGTTGGGCTCATTTGTGGACGGAAACAGCGCCTCTAGAGTCTCTGCTTTCAGGTCTTCCGTGCTGTAAACCAAGTAAGGCAGGAACAGGGAGGGATGTTTTTCCAGAGCATTGAAAAGGTTTAGGTTAGCCAGGCCGTCCTTGAACCTATATCCAGGTTGGGGGTCAGGGGAAGAGGCAGATCATTGGTAAGTTCTTAATGCTATTGCCAGTCATACTGCCAGTAGGACTCCAACCATTTCTGACATTCATTTGAGTTTCATTCACATTCTCTTTGGAATTCCTATAGAGTAGTCAGAGTGAACCTACCTCTGGAAGGAAACATGGTTGCGGTAGGTGAAATACCACTGGATGCAATCCGTTAACAACTTCTTGCTTATCCTTCAGTGTCCTCAGGGCATCGATGCTGGCATCCTGCTGTCTAAAGCATGCTAGAGTGCTTATCTGCAAGTTCTAAGAGTTCTTCCAAAGTGGTTGCATTCTTAATCTAGAGTAAAATAAGAGCAATGAACAGACAAAATTGCACAAATATAATTTGTGTTGATATTGTAAATAATTATACTTGAAGAAAATACTTTTGTTTTGAGAATTCACCAAAACAAATCACCAAGGATGAGACTATAGAATATTTAAAATTCCTCTTTGACAGGGGTTTGCATTGGAATGTAGAAGTGACACAAAATAAAGGCAGAGGCAGCATGCTCCGGTAGAGCTGCTCTTTAACATCGCGCTAACCGGGGCTAACAGAGCCTGTCTCTTCCCATCCTATTAACTGTACTTATGGGAGAAAGCCCGATTCAATCCGGATATTTCAATAAGTTGGGTGTTATAGGTTTTAAACAACATGTCCAAGTTGTTTGAATGACAGAAGCTCGCTAGCTCAATGCTAAAGTGCTAACCGGAGCTAACAGCCTGTCTCCTGCCGTCCTATTAATTTATGGCTAAGCCTTTTTTTCTTTGTAATATGACCAAACACAATTGGAAGAGGACCAGCATCCTTTCTTAAATGATGAACAAAATCATCTTTGAGTTTTACATGTTCTAGAAATGTTCATTAATTGACAGTCCTAATGTTTATTTTCTTGTCTTCTGATTCTTTATTACAGTATGGAAGGGGAGATTTGGAGGTACCTGGTCAGGCCTTGGTCAGCCTACAGATCCCTGGTGTGGAGACTGCAGGGATACCACACAGAGAGGACACTAAAGAGCCATCTCTTATTCATCGAGTAGACTCATTGGTTTGCGAATGACCACACAAAGATGCTCCCATAAGGCAGATTGCTACATGGCATTCGCCACTTATTCAAATTGTAAAGGTTGAAGCAGTCTTCATTGTGGTCACATGCCATAACACTGTCATGTGTTTTATCAACCATCAGTAACATTTAAATTGAGTTGGTGTTTTTTTGCCCGATTTTTTTCAGTGTTCAGTGCCTGTTTGTGAGATATGCATTGTTTGAAAGATAAGCCTTTGATTGTGTTTAATTTTAATATGCCATCAACAGTAGTTTGGGGTTTTAGAACTAAAATTAAAGTGCTTAACTACTGGTGAACGACGTTGCAGAACATATATGGTAGGCCTACAAGTTTGTGTTGATTGCATGGAAAAGGGAATAACCAGTTGAAACTTACATGGTAAGAGCCTGGTAATGCCATGGAAACAAACCAGGCTTCCTTTTACAGTACCGTTTCAGCTTACTTATTGGGTAAATTGTCATGTTTTAGTAACGTTGCAGAACATACATGGTACAAGTTTGTGTTGATTGCATGGAAAAGGGAATAATCTATTGCAAATTATATGGTAAGAACCTGGTAAGACCATGGAAACAATTGAGGCCTCCTTTTACAGTACAGTTTCATCTTACTTACTTGGTAAATTGTCATGTTGTACTAGGTAACGTTGCAGAACTTACATGGTACAAGTTCCAGTTTACTGCATGGACTGGAATGTATCTATTACAAATTATATGGTAATAACTTGGTAACACCATGGGAAACAAACGGCTTCGTACCCCAGTTTTTAAGAAGATGTACCATGACACTAGAGGAAACCTGTTCCTGCGGAGGTTGTTACTAGGTAAGTAATTCCATGGTTTCTAAGGTAAATCGTATGAACCCTTTCTAAATGGGTGTAGCTATTAATAACGTAGGAAAAGGTAATTTATTGGAAAGTTGCTATTGCTATTTTGTAGATAGTAGCATACATCATGCTGTTACCAACATAAATCTACGATAACTACAAGTGTAACAAATTGATGTGTTTCTAAGAATTGGTAGCCTAAATTCCTAGGAAGTACACAATAATATCTGAGTTATTACCAACCTAAAACAGTTACAACTACATGGTACTTAGTTGAGTTGATGGGGTAATAGTAAGATGTTTTACTTAGTATTTCAGCTGTAATTCCTCTGTATTTACCTTTTATTACAGTGGTAATTACCCAGTAATACACTATGATTTACCAAATATTTACCAGGTAATTCCTCTGTATTTACCTTATTACCCAACCCAGTCTCACGAAAATACGTGACACTGTCACGTCACCTCATTTAAAGGTGAAAGTAGAAATGGGTGGCCAAAAGCTGTCATATTGTTAAAAATTTGTGCTTTTGGCACGAAAAAATTAAAATTACGTGCCCCAGATCACGAATGAATAGATTAAATGACGTGACAGTGTCATGTATTTCTGTGAGACTGGGTTGTATTACCAGTGGTAATTACCCAGTAATACACTATGTTTTACCATATATTTACCGGGTAAATACCTAGTAATTAGGGGACTGTAAAAGGACGGGTTACCAACGAGGTGTGTAAATATATTGTGTATATCATTGAATAGAACCACAGTTACCGCATATCATGTGTGTTAAGTTTTCTTTGCCGAAATGTATTGGAGGACTCAGTATTTCTGAAGTTGTGGAAGGAAATGCTATTCCATGTCATATTATTTGGCCATAAACTGAGCCATTTGAAGTTTGAAATTCATGTGGTCATGCATCTGCCTCATCCGCGACTGCAAACGCGCTGTCAAAATATCAACTCGTCAGATTCAAATGTGCTCTTGGTTCTCAAAGGGGATGGGGGATGGCACTCTAATTGGTTTATTGCACGTTACGCCCAAACCACACCTATGGGTAATTAGGCTACTTCAGATCAACCCTTTTTAGCACCGTGCGCAAGAGTCCTTTATGTGCCGCTAAAATAGCAACATCGCCATAGAACCGCCCACAAAGCTAATTGCGCTTGCCGCTTCTCACTTGTGTTTCAGACCGTTAAAATAGGGCCCTTGGTAATATCAGACCATATGAAACTTAAAAAAAATGGGTGGGACAACTTTACCATTCACAATTCAATACCAAGGCAAGAGGAACGGCAATATTAATACACAAAAATGTACAGTTTACTCCTACTGAGTGCATATCAGACCCACAGGGCCGTTTTGTCATAGTGACTGGCTCCCTCTTTAATATTCAAGTTACACTTGCTTGTATATACGCTCCTAATTGGGATGATGCCAGTTTTGTATCCAGGCTGATCTGTTTTACCTAACATGAACTCTTGACCGTCTGATCTTTGGTGGTGACAATGACATAAACTGTGTTATGGATCCGATCTTGGACCGATCTATCTCCAAGTCTGTCACTCCATCCAAGATGTCTCAGGCCCTGTCTACATGAATGAGGCAGGCTGTATAGACCCTTGGCGTTTTCTTTTTCCACATAATAAAGAGTTCTCTTTTTTTTCACATGTACATCAATCAATCTTATTTTTTCATAGATAAAACCCTGCTACCCTTTGTTAAGAAAAGTGAATATTCGGCCATTGTGAAGTCAGACCACTCGCCAGTATTGCTGGATTTAGGCTTTCCCCTTAATCAAGCTCAGTGCCCCAATTGGGGATTGGACATTTTTATGAAATAATATCGACTGCTATACATAATTTCTTACAGGCAAATAAATCAGACACAGTATAACGTCCGTCTTGTGGGAGACACTGAAAGTGGTATTAGGGGCGAAATAATATCTTGCACAGCAACACGCAACAAAGCCAGGAAATCAAAGCAGGAACAACTCATAAATTCAATGCTTGATTTAGACTGTAGACACTCAACATCACCTTCCCCTGAACTATATAAAGAAAGAAGGGAATTACAAATGCAATTTAACCTAATATCAACACAGGGAACTGATAAATATCTGCTCAGGTCCCAAGGTTTTATATACAAGCATGGTGAAAAGGGAGGCCGTCTTTTGGCCCACCAACTTAAATGTAGATTGGCAGCTCATACAAAAGATCCAGAAGTCTTCTGATGAGCTAACCCTGTTGACCCTGTTGAAATTAATGATATTTTTAAGACATTTTATTCAAACTTATACACATCTGAATTCCCAGAGGATGACTCGGACATGCTCAATTTTTTGGATAACTTAGATCCCCCTTCTATAAACCCTGATAAGTGGACAGATTTGGATAAGCCCATTACACTTATTGAAGTCATCAGCTCTATTTCAGCAATGCAAAGTGGCAAGGCCCCTGGATCAGACGGCTACCCAGTTCAATTTTATAAAAAAAAATTAGTTTCAAAATTCATCGTTTCCTTGTCCCAAGTCAACAGGAGTCAGCATTAAGGGAGGAGACATGACCCAGCAAAAAACATAGTAAATATCTTGAATGCGTTTCTGGTTGTCTGTGGAGAACGAGTTCCCCCAGATCTCCACTAAGGCTATGGAAGTCTTAATCCCCTTCACCTCCACGTACTGGTGTGAGTGTGTGTTTTCCACACTTGTCCTACTCCACCTTAAAAAATTGGTCACAATTTAGACACAATTTTAATCTGATGGAATTGTCTCTCTATGGTCCCATCTGCAATAACCATGTCTTTCTCCCAGCCAAATTAGATCCTGTCTTTGTCCAGTAGCAGAGGGCAGATTAAGTAAATTCAGTGATCTCCACATAAATGGAAATTGGCTATATTTGATGCCCTTTCCTCCAAATTTAACTTACAGTGCTCTAACCTGTTCTACTATTTTCAGATTCCCCAGTTTGTTTGTACCATCAGCCCATGCTTCCCTAATCTTACCTCCAAAAAAGGAATAGGAGTCTCATCTCAAAAATCAACAATAGTATCACATCACTCAATAAAGTAATGCTTGATAAGATCAGAGCAGATTGGGTGGAAGATATTGGAATAAATATCTCAGATGCAACCTGGGATGGTGCATTATATAGAGTAAATGGGTCAACATCATGTGCTCGCCTTGGCTTGATTCAGTTCAAGGTTCTCCATCGAATCCATTATAGTAGTGTCAGACACTCTAGGATATATCCTAATGTAAGTGAAAAATGTGAACGTTGTCATATTGCTAAGGCCGACCTGCCCCATATGTTCTGGTCCTGTAGTAAACGGTATCATTTTTGGACGACAATATTTCCAACTTCATCTGAAGCCTTCTGCAGAGATATTCAACCCAGTGCTGAAATGGCTATATTTGGAGTTCCAGGGGAGGGTATATCAATAACAAATACAATGAAAAATGTGCTTGCTTTTTCAACTCTCCTGGCCCGGAGAAAAATCCTGCTGGAGTGGAAATCAGCACCCAGCATCGACCCAAAGCCTCCTCCTGGATGAAAGACCTGATTTTGGGAGGAAATCTGCGTGCGTACGGTGACGAAAAAGTGTGAAGAATTCGATTGGCTGGGTATGCATGCCAGGCGGCTAGGTGGTGCTGTGATACACTATCACACAACACTGCCATGTCTGATGGAAATAATCCAACATTTTTATTTATTTCCCTGTACTTGCGGATGTATGTGACGTAAACGCGTACGCGATGTGAGCAGTTCTGAGAAGAGTTTTGTGTCTTGGCAGTGTAGGCGGAAACACTACTGTGGAGCGTATTCAAGTTTTCCACTCTGGAGGGTGGTTTCAGAGTTTTGCACTTTTAAGCCCCAAAAACGCCATCAGACGTCAGATACAATTTTTTTTATATATACTTTCATTATTGCAATGTTTTGATGTCAGCAATAAAAGATTAAAAGCTGCACTAATGTACTTTATTAATTAAATATACAGTATATCTGATACATGGAGAACAGTCACTCAAAGCCCAGCATACTGAATAGTGTTAAAGTTTATTATTTGTAATGGTTGTGATGGCCCCAGTACCTGCCTGCTGTCCTGGCAGGTCATTGTGGGTGGAGCTGGGGCTGAATAGAGAATAGGAAACACCAAGCCAGGACTACAAACAGCATGGTGGAACACTGACACATAAGCAAGACCAATGAAGGAAGCTCAATCTCTATTTTGAAATACTTTTGTTTGTTGCTTATTTTTATTTGTAATATATTAGGGCTGTAACTATTTCCAAAAATGAATTTCAAACAAAATTAAAATGCCCCGTAATTTGTTTGGATGGATGTCTGTATGCCTCAAAAACGATAAAGATCGCCACGACTGTGAAAATAAACGGGTGACGGACACTGATTCGTCATTTAAAAGAATAAAAAATGTTAGCCTAGCCCCACCTGTTTTTTACATGTAGAAATGCCACTGGAGGAGAGGGTTATTGTAAGGCGGCGCCAGGTGCTCTCAGGGTTGTGTGTTATGCACCGTGATCTGTTTATGCACTACTAAGATATCAGGCTCAGCATGGGAGAAATCGGTTTGAAAATAAGTGGAACTGAGTGGTGCAAAAGCAACCTGATAAACACAGCTGAGAACCTTCAAACTCACAGAGTGGCATTCGGGTCTATCATTCTGCAAATGCCAACTGGTGCAGGGACTCACACATACACACACTCAATCACACACTTCCGACACACTTCGAGATATGCATCAATGCTGAGGTAAAAGCCTTATTAATGTAAAGGTAAAATATATGCTTATGAAGTAACCACATCAAATCTAAATTTATTTAGAGTCTGTGTCATTATAAACATTTGCTCTCAGTCATTTGCTTGAATTGATTTGTTTGCGTGTGCGTGTGCGTGTGTGTGTGTGTGTGTGTGTGTGTGTGTGTGTGTGTGTGTGTGTGTGTGTGTGACAACCACGTAGTAGTTGTGGAGATTGCATTGATTGAACAAACAATTAGCTTGACTTTTGAAAGATTTTTCTTTATTGGTTTAATGTTAATGTGCAATTGTCAATGAAATGAACGGAGTGGCAACTAAGTCTGGTGATTTAAAAAACATTATACAATTCCCTTTCTTGTTTCAAAGTAGCTTGTATCGGCTATGTGGGCCCATGACGTCTAGAGCTTATTTTCAATGGGGTTTTGATCCTTAGTTTGATCCTAATTAGATCCCAAGAGAATCTACGTATAGTAATTAACCAAGTAAGCAATTCCTGTATATACACAGCAAGAAACCTTTGCAATCTTTACTCCACAACATAAACATCCATATGTATTATGGGATGTGAAACACTCAAATTTGGTATTGAATGCACAGGAAAAATAAAAATAGTTATTTCGATTTAGGTCTGGCATAATGTGCAACAAAAATGCTCACCCATCTGCTCTTGAAGACTCTTGTTGTCAACAAAATTAAATCAATCTCGAATCAAACCTTGCTGTAGAAAATCAGACTATGTTATCCATCTAATTACATCTTTGACACATTTTCCCTAGCTGGGAACTGACGGCTTGCGCCGGCCCGGACCCACCAGGAGAACAGTTTGATATCTGATGCTCACAAAGCCCGAGTGATGGCAACAGCATTCATTTATATGAAGGCATTTATTATTCAATGAAACCTTGAAAACAGAAAATGTATAAATTGCTTTACTACATTGACCAGAGAATATACCATTGCTGTGTCTCAATGATAATCTTGGCTCCAGTTGGTCACCCTGCAAACTCTGCAAACCAAAAAGTAACAGAGGAGAATGCGTTGGTTATTCATAACTTAAATATATTTTTATACAAGTTATCATTACATTTATGTTGAAGAAATGTCTTTTACATGACCACCCTCTTATTGTAAGGCAGGAAGGCAATTGATTTAATAAATATTATTTGTGCTGTCCTAGCAAAAAAAAAAAAAAAAATTTTTTGCTTACCTAAACAAAAATTGTTTAGGTAAGCATGCCAGTCTAAATACTATTTGTACTGTTGTAATTTCTCAATACAGTGAAAAATGATATACGCCATGAAGTATGAAATTTCTCAAGTAGAAAATTCTCACCACACCTTTGAAGCATCCACCTGAAGGGGTTCTCCCTCATGGGATGGGAATGCCTTGGAACGATGTTAGGGCCACTATTTAGTATGTTATCCCTTATACTCCATACGATACCTCGGTCATCTAAACATGCAAGTTGCTGTTGTCAACTCAGTATATAAACCAACCATGCATTAATTGAGTTGCTTAGACTTAAATTGAATATCGTTGCTGTGTCAAAATAATACTTTCCCTGGTGCCCTTCTGTCCAGAAGTTTATTGACATTAACAGATCCTTTTTAAACACTGTTCCCAAAAGCTTGCTTTTTGTGGCCCCCTCCTTCACCCCCTCTCCAGTCTAGTGTGGTATCAGAGCAGAGAGCCCCTCTGAGAGGAGGAGCACTTTGGTCTGGATATTGAAGAACCTTAAGGACGTGTGGCTGTACCACTTCACCATCTGACGGGCATTAGGGATGGGCGATATGGCCTAAAACCCATATTGCGATATACATTGCAGCCTCTTGCGATAACGATATCACGATCTAAAACAGGTTACATAGACCCTAGGAAAGCCAAACTGCTAAATGTATTTTAAAAAAGATGTATAGTATGTAGTTTTGAGAACATTTATTTTGCAACACTGTAATCATTCTACATAATGTTGCAGATAAATAAAATTCAAGCACAATAGCTGCAGAGACTTTAACAAAGAAAAAGCACCAAGTATTGGGTTTCTTTCCTTTCGTGCAAACCATTCTAAAAGGCACTACACTTAGTTTAGTTTAAGTCCTTAAATGCCACCCAAGATGCAGAGACCAGGAAAAACGGGTCTCTTTTTAGATAAGGAACAGACACTGTACTGACAATTAGGGATGGACATGATTAATTGATGATCAATCATTGATTGTTAAGAATTTTGTCGATCACCTGATATTTCTTATCGATCAAAGAGAGATTGTGTTCCATAGTGTGAGAGCGGAACAGCCAAGCTGTTGCTTGTCTGTTTAATACAGATTTTGTCTTTTTGAATCGATTCCTGTGTTTAGTGCCCACTAAACGATTTTGGTCCCTTGGCGCGGACATTCTGGGCTGTTGCAAATACAAACCATGAAACTCGGGAACAGACCAAACAGCCGGTCCGAGACCCAGCCAGAGAGGTGGTCTCGGTTCGCTTGAGATGTGAAAGCGAACGCACCTCGGTCCGATCAAGTTCTAAAAATCATACGCCTCTTTGGACGTAACAGGCACCCGCTCAGCCGCGCGCATTATAAGAATCATTGTTTGATTAGCGGTAACTCCAAGATTAGCAGTAGGCCTACGTTGTCGGACCGTCTGTGAAAATGAGTCGTGGCTCAACATGGATCAAAGAGGAGATGGAACGTCTATTGGATATTTGGGTCCGATATCCAAAAGACATTCCGTCTCCTCTTTGCTCCATGTTGAGCCGCGCCTCAATTTCACCCGACGGTCCGACCAAAGCCAATAAAAAATGTGCTGGAAAATATAGATAAAAATGCCGATGCATTTAACACATTCCGAGTAGGCTAAGGATGAGGGAGAAGGAGTTGGACCGGTCCGCAGATCATCACGCTGGAAATCCCATGATTGTTAACTTTTCACCGGCGCTTTTCTCCCCCTTTCTTTTTTCCTTTAACGCTTTACCCCCGCCCCAGACCTTTTTTGTCCAATGATTTAACGTTCTTTGCACACATGCAGGTTTGTTGACAAATTCTTGGCACTGAAAAATTGCAATTGTGAAATGGAACCGGTAACAAATCAAAAAATTAAAAAAAATATTTTTGCGTCATCAACATGCATTATCGTGATAGCGCGATATAATTAAAATCACTATCGTAGGCCATTTTTTATCGTTTATATCGTATATAGTTTATATCGTGCATTACTAACGGGCATAAGACTCCACACGGCGACCGACAGACCGAGAGACGCAGGACGCATACCTGTAGTCTACTTTCAGCTTCTCATCGCTGCGTCTCATGAGACATTTCCCCTTCACCGGCGTTTATAATCAAGCTCTGCTTCTCGTCTCTCTTCAACCCCGTCAAGATTTCCCTGCGGCCAATGAACGCCATTCCCCCTTAATGAATGCACCATCCCCCCATCGCTGGTGTGTGTGTGTGTGTGTGTGTGTGTGTGTGTGTGTGGGGGGGGGGGGTGTGGGTGGTGGGGGGGGCGGCGGGGGGAGATCGACACATTGGGCAACACTGAGGTGATGGAAAATGTCACTTGTCGCCTTTGTTTTTCGGATTTTATCTTGGGTTATGGCATTTGCTGCCATTGTCGTACTTAATGCCCGGAAATGGAGGCTAGAGAGAAAAATCCCAGCGGGGCGTTTGAAAAGTGTTGTTCCCTTGAATGCTGGGGTCTAAGTTGTGAAAAATATTTTAAATGCTCAGGTATCTCAAACTGAACTTGACCACTTGAGATCTTTTGAAATCTATGGTCAATCAAAGCTCAATTGCACACATGGCTATTTTGCAGACTCCAAACAGAGCATTCTTCTTATTGTGTTAATGTGATTCCAAACTCAGAAACAGAAAGCATGAAAGGGGAGGGATATTTACATCAGCGTCCATAACGGCGATGTCGTCTTTTGATTATCCGGCCACTTACAGACTTGGGACTTGGTAGCCTATTCCCCTATTTTATATTTGCGGTGGCCTGATATGTATGACATGTAAATGTATGGTGATGTAGTTGAAGAATAGCAGGGCACTTTAACAATGATGTATCCTCAGTACCAAAGCCGATTCGGTGGCCGATGGAGCTTCTCGTTGAGTGTTAAACAACTGGGGGGTTTGGAGATCAAGAAAAGCATCAGGAGATTAAGCCAGGTCATGTGTACCAGGCCTACCACATGCTGTGGTGGACACTTTTTACATTATCAGCTTAAACAACATACTTGGAACAAAAAGAAAGTAAGTGAATGATATCTGTAATTTTGAAGTCACCATAACAGTATTCCTGTGTTTTTATTGCAGCGTGGCACACACTGTGATACAATGTACAGCTCAAAGCAAGACCCACTGTTCCAGGACGCCCCGGCCTTCACTACTCCTCTATTAGTGAAATGTTAACTTAATGACTGCTGGAGGCTTCACAGCCTGCTCAAAAAGCTCTTGTCAGATTATATTTTACTAAAGCAAACACCCATTTCAAAAGAATTTGCATTAGGTGGACCATTATCATCCTCGACACTTACAGTGCATGTCTTTAATCTACTTTCCCCCTGTCATTCTATCTAGCGCACACGTCAATAAACGCTGAGAAATACAATAAAAGTCATTACAAAATGCCAAAAGGCAGACACTATTCCACAAACCTGCACATTATAGTTTGTAACGAGGCTACTTCTAAGTTCATACTTCTCTGTCAACAATGTTTGTTTCGACCATTAACCGTTTAATGATGTTTCTTTTACTCCCACCCTCCCATCTCTCCTTCACTCCTCCCTCCTTTGCTACCTTCCAGCAGAAAGTGCTGATACATTGCACCAATCAGTGGCATAACGAATCAATGGCCAGACCAATAACCATTACTCCAAATTAAGGGCACTCCTTTGAGGTAAACGCTGTGGACACCTTCATAAAGGCAGCTTTCATTAGCGTATATCGATCAAGCCGCCCCACTCCCAGGCACCCAGAGCAGGGACAACTCCCACATCTGGGGGCTTGCCGTACCGAGGGGAAGAGAACCCAGAGAAGGAACACTCCACTGCCCTGGAGAAACGCCCCGAAACGGCTGCAGATGTATACATCTTAGCCTCTGATAAACCCTTCCTTTCACTGCGTCCTTGAAACCATCCTCCTTAAATAGACATGGATGATCCCGGTGAGCAGATGGCAGTGTTTCTGTTTGGCTGTGTGTGCATTGGTGTGTGTTTTGTTTTTTTGTGGGAATTTGGAGATGCACCTAAAATGGAGGCTTCCTTGCCCTCCCTCGCTCCCTCCCTCTCGCTGTGTCTCCTGGAGGTAGAGAAGTGGTGCATCGATGTGGGTCACATGTAAATCAGCTGAGTGGGGCCCGTGCAGGCACTGTCTCTCTCCCCCCCCCCCCCCCTCGTCGGTTCGGGTACGCTCGCTGAAACACCGTGCATCATCTCTGGGAGGGCTTATTGTAAGGCATCGGCTGCACACTGTTGGTTTATAGATCACTTATGTAAGCGCGCCGTAGCGCTCTGAGGGGGCTGCCGTTTCGGGGAAAACCACTAGATGGCAGTGTGGCACTAGATGAGTGAGGGTCCGTAACTATTGGTCAGCGTTGCGCAGTCTTGTTTCGTTCAATGAAAGCAGACAAACCCAGCAGGGCGCGTGCAGGCTGCCCCTAAAGCTAGAGACACCCACTGGGAGATCGACAACACACAGGCCATAAATATATATATAAATATATATATATATAAATATATATATACTGTATGTAGAGAAGATGTTCACAATTTAGGGTTATTACAGTGGATGTACAGTTATTATGTACATCCACCCGTATATACCAGGGGTACAGTAGGAAATAAACGATGAATTCAATTGAAGTCAACCCAAAAAGAAAACTGATTAAGAGAACACTTAATATATAAGTCTAAATGCAGTGTGAGTATTAAAACATGCAGGCCAATAGAAAGAAATGTAGGGCAATGGGGCACCATGCTAAAGGCCCATGCATACCCTACGGTAAATACGGATAGGAACCCTTTCGTCCTGTCCCGTAGGTCGTTTCGTCCGTCAGTGGGTCCGTCGCCTCTGAGCTTCCGGAGTGCGAATCCGGAGTGCTCAGGGAGAAACGGAGCAATACCAACGGAAATTGAGGCGGTGTGAGTACCAGATTGACTCGGCTGCCAAATCGACTCAGGGTCCTAGATGCGCAATAATGATGCACTTCCTGTAAACGCTGTCTTTTAAATGCGCATATGTGTTTCATTCATTCCCATGTTATTCCCATAAGTATTAACGATCTCCTTTTGTTTTCTAATAATCAAATTTTTTAATAATAATCGAATGTGCAAATTATTGTTGCCTATACTTGGGTAATATATAAAAGATGAATCGTTAACTCCATTCACTGAACGGGGCGATCCACTTTATTTTCAGCGCTCCCAACGCAGAGTCAAAACAGCGACCCACACGCAGACACATCCGTTCTCCTCCTTCAGAATAACAGTCCCTAACAGGAACTGGGATACATATGCATTCATCAGTGCTTTTAGACGTGTTTCCAATTGCTTTGTTTGTGCGAAACAATGGGCTGCGTTCAATAAAATCAAAACCAAAACGGATGGAGCCTTCTTTTTATATCCATGATTGAGCCCCTTTTATAAACAACCCTTCCAGGTTTTGTCCGTTGGCTTGTGTCAATACGTCAAGTGTCGAGACGTCATCTGTAAGCGCAGGACTCCGAGTCGATCTGGCAGCCAGCCGAATCAATCTGGTACCCACAGCGGCAGTATAGAGTCAAAAGTCCAACCATTTGCGAAAATAGATCAGTGTAATATAAAGAGAGTAGTATGATATTTGATATGTATATATAGTATATTGTATTTAATGTTTTATACTTAAATTATATACCTGAATTTTTTATGTAATTGTTCACCTGCTTTATCATTGTAACTGGTCGTTTAAAAATTGCACAACATTTTGAGGAGAGAATCACACATGTCACATGCCACCATCACGTAGGCCTACACTTTTTTCGCCTTTTTTTTTTTGCAGATTTCGGATGACACAAAGCAAAATCATCTCCTCTACAGATTCCATGTTTGCGATTGTCGATGCCGGTAATTTGCGACACGAAAGTCACTTCCCTCTAGAGCAGTGGCCTCAAACTCGTGGCCCGCGGGCCAATTGCGGCCCGCCGGACGATATATTGTGGCCCCCTACTTGACATCAAAGTTTAGTCCCTTTTTTTTTTACATTTAAAAATAATATATATACTTTTTTTTTTTTTTTTTGCCCGGGGGGCCTCATTTATTAAAGCTTACTGAAGCATCTGAAACTAACCACTTAGCAACCGAGTTCCTCAAGTTGTGGAGCATCATATCCCTGAGCATGAAATGTGCGTCAGTTTTTCTCACTGCAAACGTTGGTAGGGTATTTATAGAAAATGTCTTACCTTTTGACATGTTTGATTGCATTTTATAACTGCATAGGCCTGGATATGTCGGTAGGTGTGTGTGTGTGTGTGTGTGTCTTCCTGTGTGTTGAGGGCGACACATATTAATTTAAATTTATATATCATGAGATAAAATCATGTAATACATTTAGGAAATTATTACATGCATCTCTCAAAAATATTCGACCCTGGAAGTTAGAACTTCTCAGTTTCTCTGCCGCAATCATCTGCGCGTCTAAAGGCCCTTTCACACCGCGGACGTAACGAATAAACGACACGAAATTGCGAAATATTCGCGGCCAAATATTTCGCATCAAAACCATTCACACCGGCGGCGACGCGAATAAGCGACAGATGCGACAATTATAAACCAAAGTTTCGCGCCGCGGGAGTTCATTCAGAAAATGATGGATTCAGCAACATCCTGAAGTGATGATGAGCTTGTCCTCCGCCTTGTCCTACGTCTTGACCACATGTCAGCTGATCAGCTGTCCTAGAGGAAACTCCGCTCCACCGCGAGGAGCGCTTTTTAATTTTTTTTTAAATGAAGCTCCCGGTCGGCTGAATATACGGGAGGATAGGGCTACTGTAAACCAGCGCAGATCAGCTGTGTTATCAAAGCGTCACCATGCTGAAGCACCGGGTCTGTTTGAGCTGCGGTCATGAAGTTAGAGGCTACTTTCAAACTCTTCAGACAGTGATCAGTTATCAGTGTCTGCAGCTGTTTGGCTCGTAATCACTGGTCTCTGTGTTTTAGCGACCGTGCTGAGTCCATTACAATTGGATATGTTCTGGGACGTTATGTACTTTGTTTTTATACTTCAATGACGTCATGTATGTTTTGAGAAATCATGTATTCTAATTTAGTACTTGAAAGCACATAAACCTGATAGCTATTATACCAGTAGCTATTATACAACAGGTAACATTGTCTCTTTTTCCCCTCCTCTCTCTCTTGTGCGCTGCACCAAACGTTTTAAACAGAGATCCGCTACATCTGTCGGCTTTGGTTTGTTTATATTTCACAGAAACAACTCCATTGAACACGGTCGATTAACTGCAGTTAATTTAATTTAATCAATTACATTTTTCTTCTTATAAAACGTTCAGGCGGGCCAGTGATTCGTGTGGGCGGCACTGGCCCGGCCAGGCCCACTCCTACCTACGCTCCTAGACAAATAACCAAGTCCAGATGCTTTCGATTTAAAATTCCTTTGAGATAACTATGAGCGGGACAAATGAGAATATTCACAGGCTATACTCCGGTTTGTTTACGTTAGCAAAACCCCGACCGCTGCCGTCTTGTTACCAACTCTACTACATCCAACAACAACTCACTGTCTTGATAGCCAAGATGATCGGCAATGCTTTGCCACACATTGTCCTTCAGATCATTGTCCTTGTAATCTTTGTGTTGTTTGTCAAACAAGACAGGGTAATGAGAGACACAGACTATCAACAGATCCGCCATTGTTGTCAGTGTTGTGACGTAGGGGTTGTGACGTACCTCCTTTTCACGCCACATGATTGGTTGATGCGTTTATTCGCGGAGCGAAAGCTCGGAAAAATCGACCGCACGACGGAAAAAAATTATGCCGCTTTTTCGCCGCGACACATTCGCGGTCGGTGTGAATCGACCCGTGATGAAAACCGGGGTTCTAAAAAAAATATTGACGCGCGAATTATTCGCACGAAAAATACGTCTCCGGTGTGAAAGGGCCTTAAGGCTTTTTTCTTTTTTTTCTTCCCGTGTTAAAATGATGAACAGATGAAGAGCAGCAGTGATCAGGAGAAGTAGGCAAGAAAAGCCATATGGACAGTTCATGTTCTGAAGAAGGTTCATGTTTTAAAGAGCCGTTCATGTTAAAAAAAAAAGCATTCATGTTGCAGCACTGGTAAAGCTTGAGAAGACTGGATATTTGTACTTTTTTGTGGAATACTTGATGCGGCCCAGCCTCACCCAGACTCTACCTCCAGCGGCCCCCAGGTAAATTGAGTTTGAGACCCCTGCTCTAGAGGATGTTTTGCGTAACATCCAAAACAACGCTAAAACCGGACGGAGGTATGAAGGGTAGTCCCGGAGACAACGGCTGTGTCTCATTTCAGGGGAAGCATCCTTCGAAGGCTGCACCCTAACCCCAATTTCGAAGGCTCCTTCAAATGCGGCAGACAAATGCAACCTTCTTTTCCCGGATTTCACGGCCCAACGTATTCCAAGATTGATTGAGCGTTAGATTTTTTCAGAAATAGCGTCAGAGACACCGGAAGCGGCAATTGCAGCAAATTACATATTGTGGCGTCGGTCAGGAAGAGACGGAAGACCAGGGTTAACTCTTCAGTTCAACTCTCGCGCCCCTTACACCGCTCGACTGCGAGAGTTGGTTTTTATTCAGCCAAAACATAACATGAACACGGCACACCTAACCAACTGAGACGTCACTCCCAGTGACGGTGTCAACAGCAATGAATGAATGAACAATAGAATGTTAATAGATTACACGTTAACAGAACACACAGAACCATAAAACATCCCGAACCCATTAAGCCTACTTAGCCCTAACCACAGAATAACTTAATAAACCCCTTTTGTCAACTGACAACCCCAATTCCCAGAACCCCCTGCGGCTCCGTAACACACCCGATGTCGCCACACAGCCCCCACCTCAGGGGTCAGACGTCCCGACGACCCCATTATCTGTCACATAGTCTCTTAAGTGTTCAGGGGGTCAGCACCGCCGGTTCGGCCGCTGAAGCCTCCCAGGGGCAGCAGCCGCAGGGTCAACGGCCCCACCCGGGAAGCCGGCAGGGACAGAGGAGTCGCCAGGGGAACCGTGAGGCGTTCCTCCTTCCTCTACCAGCAGCAACCGGGGTGAGGGGACGGTACGGCGAGAGTCTGTCCTGGTGCAACATCACTACCCTCCCCCGAGCGCCCGGCATCCGCAGCCGGTACACCACCTCAGACACTCTGTCGAGGATTTCCCCTGGCCCCTGCCAGTGGCTCCGCAGTTTGGGGCAGACCCCCTCATTCTGACGGGGCAGTACACCCACACCCTGTCCCCGGGTGTGAACGCTCGTCCCCGGCAGCGAGTGTCATAGCCCCTCTTCTGCCTCACCCCTGAGGCAGCCTTAGCCTGGCGGGTGTAGTCGTGGACCACGAGCAGGCGATCCCTCAGCCTGCGGAAATAGTCCATAGCCACACCCCCGGTGATCTCAAGCTCGGGCGGGGACCCGAACACCAAGTCCACCGGTGTCCGGAGCTTCCGCCCGAACATGAGGGCAGCCAGTGTGCAGTGACTTGATTCCTGTACCGCCGTCCGATAGGACCACAGGACCAGGGGCAGATGACGGTCCCAGTCCCGCTGGTGCTGGCTGGTGAGGATGGCGAGCTGGGTGGCCACGGTGCGGTTAAACCGCTCCACAAACCCGTCACTATGAGGATGGAGCGGCGTCGTCCTCGTCTTGTGCACCCCCAGTCGCCGGCAGACCTCCCCAAAGACCTGGGACTCGAAGTTCTGCCCCTGGTCGCTGTGGAGCTCAGCAGGGACCCCGAAATGGGCAAACATCTCCTCCACCAGCCTCTCCGCGGTGGTGGCAGAGCTCTGATCCGGCACCGCATACGGCTCTGGCCATTTGGTGAAAGTAGTTCATGGCCACGAGAACGTAGCGGTTGCAAGAGTCGGTGACAGGAAACGGCCCCAGGACGTCGACCCCCATCCATTCCATCGGTGCTCCCACCAGGTACAGGCCAGTAGAACCGCCCCCGCAGGCGATGCAGGGTCTTGGCGTTCCCATAGTGCCCCGCTTCCACCGAGCCGTGGACCAGCTGCAGCACCTGGGGATGAAGCACACGAGGCACCAACAGCTGCAGGATGTCGCCCTTCCCCCTAGGGTCCCGCCAGCAGCGGTGGACCACCCCGTTGTGGAGCTGGAAATACCCCCACTGGGAGTGGTAGGCCTTCACCTCAGGCCCTCGTGCCGACACCTCCGGCCAGCTGGGGCACTGCCCCGCCTCCAGCCAGTCCCTCACGCGTTGGCGGGGGGTCGGCCAGTCCCGGGATGCAGCCGCCTTGGCCGGGTTAGTGGCTACGCCCCTCTCATTCACCACGTGCCCCAAGAACAGCATTTCTCTGGCCAGCAGGGAACATTTGGTAGGGTTCAGCCGCAACCCGGCCCGGAGGATGGCCCCAAGAACCTCCCGCAGGTTCGCCAGCGCCCCGCCGAAATCACATGCGTGCACCAACAGGTCGTCCAGGTACACGACACAGTGACTCCGGGGGACACTCGCCAGGACCCTCTTCATCATCCGCTCGAACGTGGCCGGCGCGTTGCATAGTCCGAACGGCATGACGCGAAACTGCCACAGCCCCTGTCCGATAGTGAACGCTGTCTTAGGTTTGGCCTCGGGCGCCAACTCCGCCTGCCAGTAGCCGCTACACTGGTCCAGGGAACTGAACCAGCGTGACCCCCCGATGTAGTCCAGGGCGTCGTCAATCCTTGGAAGCGGGTACGAATCCTTCCGAGTTACCTCGTTAAGGCGCCGGTAGTCCACACAGAATCTCCAGCAACCATTTTTTAGTAGAGTGTAAAGTCGAACGTTTGGGGGATTTACGTTCAACGTAGCCTAAGTGGGACCTTTCGTTCTGCTGGTGCAACCAGCTGCAGGGTTCGCCATAGTAGTTGTTAACAAGGCAAATATGAACACGGGTATTAGCCAGGGTTGAGCATCAATGCCCCTTATACGGCCCAGTCAGCTGTGATGGAAGCTGTTGGCTCTGATGTGTGGTCATAGTTCAGATTCACTTCCAATCCGACGTGCGAGAGACAAACTGGACAGCCAGTTGGCCTTGGCAGTGCAGCCAGCATGCAGTGATGATGTCACCACAAGGGCTGATTTAAACAAACAGAGGGGGAGATGAGATGGAGCAGAGTGGACGAGGTGACCTACCTCACACTTTAGGTGGGATGGTATGGCTAGCTATGGTCTCAGACTACCCCTAACTCTTTATAAAGAGAGAAGAGGTTGGCGACAATTCTGCACAATCGTATTCTATAGTGAAGTAAAGTTTGCTCAAACTTGAATTACAGGGAGGGTCATTTGGTCATATCCCACCCCTCTTCTTGAGGTCCTATAGCAGTAGCTGTTGACACAAGCTGTTTACTGATTCACTCTAGAAATATTTACAACATCCATTGCTGGTTGATCAAACAGATTGTTTTTATTTATATTTTGATCAAAACTGAGAACGCCATAGCATGTTTTAATGAGCTCTGAGAAATACAGCCTTGTACAACCTTCGATAAAGACTAGTGGTAGGGTGGTAGGGCTGAAATCATGTTTGAATGTGGGTCATTTAGGCTCTTAATAAACGATTACATAGCAATATATAGAATCCATGCTTAATTATATAACTTTTTTACTCTTTGATGGATTTTCTGAATATTGATTACAAAGTAATGTTTTATGGATCAACCCCTTGGAGAATATCATATCATATGTATTACATTGATGTACAATAAGTGTGGGCACATTCTGACCTTATTACAGAAAGTATTTTTTTAGCACATGTTATATACACAATCGATTGTTATCTTTATCACGTAAGATGATGCTTAAATGTACAAGTTAATTACTACTTATTACTTACAAGTAAGTAATGTCAACAATAAATATTTTATAACATTCCATGTATGCTAAAACACTATGGCTATGAACTGAAACAGGCCCTTATGTCTTTAGATAAAGCCTTGTGCTGATAAATCACATATTCAGCTGTAGGTCATTTAAGGTCTGAATCAGCAAATGCATAATGATATAGGGAATCAATGCTCAATTGTTTGACTAGGATTCTTTGAGTATGATGACAGGATTTCAAGACAGCATTAGCCTAGTTAAATTATGAAAATGTGTTAATTTACAATCCTTTCAAATGATGCTCCAGAAAGAAGGGAAGGAACTTTAATTGTTGTGAATTGACCATGTTGTGGAACGGGATTACACTGCAGTCTGAAAAGCAGAAGGTAGCATGCTTATTTAGATTCAGAAATTCACAAATGTGGATTTGGAGAATTAAGGGGGAAAAGACTTGAATTAGAAAAGAGTCAAGCATGCTCAAAGTGTGTAACAACAGCACTGACCCTGACTCATATCATTGGCCTTTATGTGTTCTGTTTGTTTTTAAAAAAGTGAATCCAATTGAATCCATAGTCATAAGCATGCTAAGGCTGAAATCATGAGCCCATTGGTCTTTCTGGCTGGAGCCTATGTGTTTTGTGGGTCGTTTCTCGGCTCCATGCCGACTAGGCATTGTGTGTGTGTTAATATAGCAGCAAACTGTGTACTTGTCTTCCACTCGGCCACCATCTGTCCACTTCTACTGTGATGTATGCCAATACGTGGACCGATTAGGTTGCATTAAGTCAGGGGTCAAAAGCCTATGTCTCTAGAGTCGTTCTTGGCTCTTTCACTGATGGCAAATGGCTTCTCAACAATGCAAAAAATTGAATGTATTACCAAAATTAAATTAAATTGTATGCTAATTATTGTATAAACATAGTAACATAAGCAACAATCAAAATAGATCATAAAATGGCAAAAAAATAAGATGATAATGTATAATTATGGTCATTAGTGGTAATTTCTAAATAGCAATTAATGAATATCTTCCCTAAACAGGTTGAATGATAAATATGTAGTTTTTTTTTTCTAAGAACAATTTAAAGCAATTCCATTTTGGATTGCCCTACCAACTGAAAAGATTCCCTACCTCTGCATTAAGCAGACTTCACTTCCACCAAAGTCAGCTCATATTGCATAATAGTAGCGTTTGTTTATAGTGGTTATCCTATTGTCCTGACCATACGCAAAATGTTATTGTCTAATAGTTTTCCCTCTAATATTTGTGTAATTGCATTTTTGTGTTGATTGAATCATTACATTTGTATTGCATCATAAAAAAAAAGCTTCAAAGAACACTGCATCAATTCGCAGGCTTTTCACAGAAACCTTGCTCAACAGCAACGGTCCGGATAGTGCCATCGAGCTAGCAGAACAATACACTCTCCATTCAGACAGAACGAAGGAGTCTGGTAAGACTACAGGTGGGGGTCTGTGTATTTGTGTGAATAAAGCTTGGTGCACGGACACTACCACCATCGAGAGTCACTGCTCGGATGACATAGAATTTCTCATGTTGAAATGTAGACTATTTTCTTTCTATCTGCCCTAAATCCACCACCTTTTTTTTTTTTAATTTGCAATATAAGAACTGCACACTGCTATTAGTAAACAACAGACTCTGACCCCCGAGGGAGCCTTCTGTGTTGCGGGTGGCTTCAACCACTCCAACCTAAAGTCTGTACTCCCCAAATTCCGCCAACATGTCTCCTGCCCCACAAAAGGAGACAAGACATTAGACCCTGTTTACACAACACATAGCTGATGCTTACCAAGCTGTCCCCCTCCCCCACCTTGGACAATCTATACCTCTCTTTGTTCTTACTGCCTAAGTACTCCCCCCTCATCAGACGGGTGAAACCCACAGTGAGGACAGTCAAGGTTTGGCCAGAGGGAGCAGACCCTGCACTACAGCACTTCAGCAGCGCTTTCGTAGCACTGTCTGGAGGGATTTTGCCACTTAGGCCACCATCGACTCCCACACGGACATTGGCCAATACCCCTCCTCTGTTCTGATACATATGAACTCTGAAATCAACAGTGTTACCTTCCTCAAACAGTTTACCACATTCCCAAACCAGAAGCCATGGATGAACAGAGAGGTCCGACTCCTATTGAAGGCGCGCAACATCGCCTTCAGTTTAGGTGATGCTCCGGCCTATAGCTCATCAGGGCTAACCTGAAGAGGGGCATCAAAGCGGCCAGGCACTGCTACAAGCTGACGATCGAGGAGCACTTCATGAGAAACTCTGACCCCAGACGCATGTGTGGCAGGGCATCCAGGCCATCACAGATTACAAACCTGCCAGCATCTCCCCCCCTATCCAGCGACACCTCCCTACCTGATGAGCTTAAAAACTTTTATGGACGCCATCATAGGGACAACAGGGAGGTGGCCACCAAGGCTGTTCTCCCTGCAGACCACCAGCCCCTCACACTCTCCCCCACTGACGTGTGTGCAGCAATGAGCAGTAATAATGCACAGAAGGCTGCTGGGCCTAATGGTATCCCCGGACGGGTCCTCAGGGCCTGTGCTGTGCAGCTGACTTTGAGGAGTTCCGGACTGACATTACCGTACTCACTAGCCCAAGCAGTCCCCGTGTGCTTCAAAACCACCTCCATCGTTCCAGTGCCAAAACACTCCACTGCAGAGAGCCTGAATGACTTCTGCCCAGTTGCACTTACCCCCATCATCTCGAAGTGCTTCGAGATGCTGGTCCTGTCTGCCACCCACACTGGACCCCTTCCAATTCACCTACTGCCAGAACAGACAACAACAAGACAACAACAACTGCAAATCCTTATACTCACTAGGTTCCAAACACCTATTGTAATAAAGTTTGAGCGGACGAGACTACGCGCGTTTTGTGCTCATCAGCAAACGATGAGACAGCCTATAGGAGGAAGGTTCAGCCTGAACCTGCTCACAGGCTGTGTGCTGAGGCCCCTCCTCCACTCCCTCTTCTCCTACGACTGCACACCTATACATGGTTCCAACACCTTTGTTAAGTTTGCGGACGAGACTACGGCGTTTTCGTCATCAGCAACGATGAGACAGCCTATAGGGAGGAGGTTCAGCACCTAACTGTGTGGTGCGCCAAAAACAACCTGGCTCTCAACACCAAGAAGACGAGGGAGCTTATCGTGCACTACAGGAAGTCTAAAGGTGGCAAGCGTGTCACCAGCTTCAGGTTCTTGTGTGTCCACATCTCATCTCTTCTTGGACCCTCCATATCTCTACCCTAATCAAGAAGGCTCACCAGCGTCTCTTCTTCCTGATGAAACTAAAGAAGGCCCATCTGCCTCCTCAGATCCTGGTGAACTTCTATCGCGGCAACATCGAGAGCATCCTTACCGACTGTGTCACAGTATGGTATGGCAATGGCAACTGCTCTGTCTCTGACCGGAAAACACTGCAGAGGGTGGTGAAAACTGTCCAACGCATCACCGGTTCCGCTCTCCCCCCATCGAGGCTGTCCAGAGCAAGCGATGCCTGCGAAAGGCGCACAGCATCAGCAAGGACTGTCTTCACCTCAACCACAGACTGTTCCTCCTCCCCTCTGGGAGGCGCTACAGGTCCCTCCGGACCCGGACTAGCAGCTTCAGGGGAAGGTTCTTCCCTGCGGCTGACACCCTTCTAAACTCTACCTAAACCTCCTTTCGTTGTCTCTGTACTCTGTACTTCTCTGTACTCTGCATACTTTTTTGTGTCACTTTATAATATCCAGGTATTTTAGTGTATAAACGCTGATCTCAGGCTTCATCTAAATGTGTTAAAATATATAAATGTCCACTTACACACACATCCAAACACACACAGCTTTACACACTAAATTTGTGCTGGATAGATCGGTCTACCAGCCTACCCAGTGGATTGAAGAAAACGTTGCTCATCTATCCAGCACAGATCTAGGTGGACACGCCCACTAGTGATGTCATATGGGGCAGATTTTCGAAATGGCTTGTACGGCTAATGACAATAACAACTGTTGGTATAATATGTCCCCTTTAAAGCCAACTGGCAAATGTGGCGTATGTGTGCTCAACACACCTACAGGAACACGGTATGTGTCTTTTACATGGGACCATATGCACCTTGAGTGGGCGCATGCTGACAGTTACACAGAAGGATGTGTTTTCACTCATTCAATGTACACAATTCACACAATAGGGTTATGTGCAATGTATATTATTATCTTTTAAAAATTAGTTTTTTAATTCCATGTTTTAAAAGTTAAATTTTTTTTAATTTTTTCCCAGGATGTTATGAATCAGCCACAGTCAACCTGGTGCATAGCTCTGCCGCTACCAAGATAACGAATCAATCTCAATAGCCAGAGGTGGAGCGAGGGGAGACGCTTTACTTAAAACATGAAGAAATACCTAGTTTATCTCAAGACCGCTTCCACTATGCCACATCCGTCTGTCCACATTCCAATTTTCAAAAAGAGGGAGCCAGAAGGGGGGAGTTGAGGAGAAATCTCCCCTTTGCCATGTTGGAACTCCTCCTCTTCCCTTTTGTGTTGTTGGGTCAGATCCTTTGTAATTCCATTGAAAGTTGCCCCCCCCCCCCCTCTTTATGTTTCCTCCGTTCTACTAATGTAGCCCCAATTAGTATAATTAGACTAACATTCATCCCTTAGTAAGAGAAAACCATAATATACCCCATGATAAATAGAATAGAATAATTTTGTGGGAGGTTACCATCAGAATAACCATCATACTAACTTTGGTAAGGTCTTTGAGATAGCTAAATGCTGAACCGGCTCTTTCTGCCAATACCATGCTATACTAGGGCAGGCAATGCATTTTAGAAGCATTTCTGTGAGAAATTATATCATTGACAAACCATTTATTGCATGAAATGGTAATACACTTAAGTTTGTCTGGATGGTTCCACTCCTTGCCAGGTATGAATCGGCCAGATATAGAATACGAAAGCGTACTAACATTTGAGAACAGGCAGCACTAAGAAAACTCCCAATGAGTGTGAAACACCAACCGAGATGTGCTTGGACGCAGCGGTCAGGCTTGGAGTAAAGAAAGTCATCTACAGGAAAATGATCAACAAGATCCAGCACAAAAATCCAACAAAGTGCCCCTGCATAATGATTTGAAGATCCAAGGACTTTGCAAAACATTGAGCAGGGCGGACTGTCATATGGGCTAATCATGTACCCTTTACTGATTTATTTGGCTATGAGTAGTACAGCAATAAAGCTGGTTCTGTCAGCACGGATTCAAGTCAATGCATGTGTGAGAAACATTTGGCTTAACAGCGAAAAGTCCTTGTATATGCCCGGTGATAAAGCAATTGATAAAGCAACAATTTGGATGTTTCTGAAGTGATTTAGACAGTTCAGGGCCGTTAATTTGACTAGATATAAATGTATTAATTTCCTCGACTATGCTTGCAACTGGCGAAGTGTAACCCTAGTGTTTTGTTTGACATAATGTCAAAAAGTTATTGTCTACTGTCTCTATTTTATGTTTCGGCCCCAGGGAGACTAGCTCTCATTCCGGTCGTGTTGCTAATGGGGATCCTAATAAATCAAAATCAAAAAAATATAAGTGTTAAAGTTTCTTAAAAGAAGGAATGCACCAAATAATAATAGAAAAATCCAGTAAAAAGAACGCAGCGTTATCCTGACGCATTGCGAGAGAACAGAATCCCTTAAATGAGTGTGGAGCGAGAGTGCGTGAGCAAATCAAAGAGATACAGCTCAACATTGGCTCCAACAGTTTTAGGCCATCACACCTTGGCATACCCGAATGTGAAAACAAAATGCTTTTCTTACGTCAGGCTTAGTGAACACTAAAGTCCATACGCACCTCAAAATTATTTACAGCCGCGATGGAATATGTGGCATATTCCTGTAATAATCACAGGGAAAAGACAGATGGAATGCTCATCCAATATAGCCCATTAAAGACAAGCTTATTCTCTGTCCCTTCGCTAAATATCCAATGTGATTAGACTAGGATTCAAGTATACTGGAGTTGTATTTTTTAATCCAAGAGTAAAATAGTGTAGCGAACGGCTGTCCGCAGATGAGGGGGATTATGATGGGTGGGTGGGTGTGTTTTGGAGTTAGTTTCCCTTTTCAATCACCAAAATAGGCTATCACCCTTTTCATAGTAAGTTGGTATCCAAAGCGAAATGGTTGTGATACAAAAGCACACCTTCATGTTATCCAAAGCCACCTATATTCAAATACTGCATTGCAACTTTCAATTGGCTTGCAGACCCGACCACTATCGAACCGTAGAGGAAGTTTTACAGCTCTACTTTGTTCATGATGTGCTATGTTTTGCAAAGTCCATATTTATTTGTATGTAATAAATGCACTTTATCCAAGTCAACCTCTCCTTGGGTTAGGCGATTTGGACCATTGCCAAAGATGGTTGGTTTTACCATTGGCATAGTAGCTCCGGTAGCGAGAGGATCTTTGATTCAGGTCGGAATTGTGTTATTCAGACACAGTTTAACTTTGTGTGAGAAGGAGCCACACATGGCGCATGACACGCCGTGATGGCCTGTGAAATGCCGACTGTTAAGCCCCCGGGTCCACCATGGACGAGTTTAGCCTGTTGTTGATCTGCTGTAAGTACATTTTGCTGAGAAGGATTTGTGATAGTCTTAAAACAATGTACCCCCATCGGACATCGCTAAATCAGCAATAATCCTTTAATACTTGTCCAGCTCGTTCTCCTCTTAGGATACTCTTTGCGTACTGTAGCGTACTTAGTACCCTGGATGCTACAGTGAACCCCCGATTCCACCATCCTTCTATACCCAGTCTGAAGAGCACAGTTGTATCTCAATTAGGTAACAATGTTGTGACCTGCCATTGATGGCAGGTCACGACATTGTTACCTGATTCCTCAAATTTGGAAGTTTAGCAACAGCCGGGGTGAGAATTGTAATACGATGGGTAGAGCCAGGACAGCAGTTGCCAGAGTTCTGCTTGGCACCACGTTGCATCAGATTTTGGAAACTCCCGGAGCCACAAAGCCTGGTTGTGGACTACGGGTTGGCTTTGTGTGGGCCCAGCATTGTACTTCTCTAGAGTTTCATTCTGAGAGTGGCTCCAATGGTTAACTGAAATTTCAAGAGAGCCTTGTTGGACACAGATCAAGATATCTGTATATACCGGAACGTGTCTTTTTTAGAAGCAGTGCAGGAGGGAGGTGTCTTTCAGCTGGAGCACTGCTTTGGAATTGTGCGGGCCTCAGGGTGCCAGTAGTATAACTAGTCTGCCCCTGAGACTCCAGGAAAAAAACAGAATAGGTCTTAGTGGCTAACTTCCAGAGGAGGAGAAATGCTGCTGCTTTATAGTGAGTCCATGACCTTAGAAACGGTTTGCCATATTACTGGATAATTGCTGGCTATTCGGCCACTACATCTGACTTTGAGGCTACTCATCAACCTCACCAGTTGAAATTCAGTTGGTCTCTAGAGATAGTAAAGGATTCCCAGAGACCATTCTCTTGCACCATGAGCAACACAGTTAACAGAAATCTGTCAGAAATAAATAAATAAACTGCTCAGACAGAAATGGGCCTGTATGGGCCAGTCAAATCATTGCACTCAACCCTAATTAATTGATTGGATTGCTTACCTGTGTCAGCTTACCTGCCTGGCTACCTTTCTTCACCAAGGATAAGCAGACCAATTTGTTTACGTGTTTTGGGGTGTTGCTTTGGAAGGTGGTCAGGGCAAGGGAGGGTAGGGATTTCTTCAGTTGGATACTACTTTGAAGGTTGAACAGACAATTTGACTGGAATTACTTAGTAGGTGTTAATGGAGGGATTAATGGACATGGTATAATTAAAATATATACAAACATAGACATCCTACATCATATGTATATATGATACAGGATGTCTATGTATACAAACGCTGAAAAATATTATATTGACGCTACAATTTGATGTCGGCAGGGTGCTATGGCCAGTCGTTATGCAGAAATCGGAAAGACGTTGTCAGTCCTGTGTATTCACTGTTTGCTACATCACAGCTGTTTCGAAAAGTGTGTTACCATTTTCCATATTGCGCATTTACTCTCTTTCGCATAAGTCAAAAGCCACCCCAAGCGAGCGGAATAACTTTTTTGCGAATTTTGGTGTTTCCATCACCGTTTACTGATTCGATATTTCAAAATTTGCATAAAGGCAGGGGATGGAAACGCAGCTGGCTAAGTGAACTTGGGTCAAAGCCCAAGGAAAGGAATAAAGGTTGTGGAATACACAATCATATTAGATAGAAAGTGATTCACACCAAAATATAAAGGTTCAAATTGTGTCTATTGATTTAACAGCTGATCAACCAAAGCAATGTACTGGTGAGGGGATGTAATGCAACACAGGGGAAACCCACTCATCTAGTCACAAGTCCTTAATGTGCAAAGATGCTTGCCATTAACCACATGCAGTGGAAGTGTAACTGAGTATTATCTAGTATTATAAATATGGATGGCACACTCTAATCATAAAATGCAATATATGAACCACCACTTCCGCACTACTGAACAGTAAATGATAAATGCTAAGACTGAGTATGCTTAGTTGTGGGCTACCCAATCAATGTCCTATCATGGTCACTGGAGCCAATCAGGGGGCGTGGCCTCAATCAGGTTTCTACCTGCTTCATAAGCATTTTTAAATTACACTTAAAGGCTGGATGGATCCGATTCAGAGAGTAGGAAAGCATTAGTTAAGACTTCTTGTTGAACTCATCTAAGTCGAGGACTGCCTTTGCCTTAAGAAGGATTTATAAATTACATTTAAACGCTGGAAATGTCTAAACTACCACTGCAGCAGTAGGCCTACCAAGTTATAAAAAATATTATTTAATTAGGCATACAGCATACTCTTACTTTAGATGAGGTCACTGAAAGACTTAACTAACAGTTAATAACCACCTGAAATAATCAGTGCAGAATTATGTCTAATAAAGACAGGAGGGAGACAGGAGGGAGAAGTAATGTAGTACTATCCTTCTCTGGCTGTTAGCATATCACAATTATGCTCACAAAGTTGCAAGACATAATTGATAAACAAATAACAAATCTATTAAAACCACTTTCAGGTCAACTTCTGGAAACAAACCAAACCAATAACACTGCAAAAGGGCTTCAATTCCAAACGGAAAATTGCAAAGAGCAAAAAATCCTATCATTTTAGGTCTTTCAATTTCAGGAAAGCTGAAAGAAAGCCAGAGCGACCCTTCGCTAAGCCCCTCCCCTAAACAGCCACTGACCAATCCTACGTTAGCAACCGTGTGTAGCAACCGAGAGGTCTGTCAAGCTTTCAGCAGATGCTAATATGCCGAAGCGGTGCGCATACGGGACCTGTAAATCCGACACCCGATACTCTCAAAGTGTCGAAGGTGGTGTCCAATTTTTCCCCTTCCCCAAGCCCAAGACCCAAGAAGAGAGGTGCAACACGTGGATAAAGCAGTGTGGAAGACCACATCAACAGCTGAATCACGGAAAGATTAATAAAAGAAACGTATGTTATATGAGCGCCATCATCTGCATTATCATAGTAACAAAAAAGTGAGACAACCAATCAAACCTGAAAAATGTCCTTAATACATATAAGTTTACCTGCTCCCTGCGTAGTGGCAATCAATAAGTCTCCGTTTGCGGTCACGTCTGGCTTTTGCGACCACTACGGATGATATGGGCACAGCTTTTATTTTATTACTCCTCGGTTTATGCCATTGTTGTGGCACACTTGTGCAGGACTTCGTTGGGCTTTCTTGCTGTCTGTTTATCAGCTCCAGGGTATAGATCAATCCCACTATATGGGAACAATATCCTGGCGCGCTAAATACAAGAGCGGGATATCGTTAGCTAGTTTAGCTAGCAATGGGCTAACACGTAGATAATGAAAACTAATCATACATTAACTGAAATTTAAACAATATGTTGACTTACCCAGCTGTACAAGAACATTGTTGCTCCTGTATATGGTTGTCCTTCACCTGAAGTGTCAAGACATGGGATGCCTGACGCTTGCATTGTGACCTATGAGCTTTTCCCTCTATCTTAATGTCATTATTTTGACTCCACCAGCAGACGATATTGTGGATATATCCCTCAAACGCATACTGCAGACCCTTCTGTCGGCTTCTCTCTGATATATCAGAACCGTTTTTCCAAAAATGTGTGGTGATTTCCTTTGGAAATTGTGTTGATGGTATCATTGAAAACGCAATATTTTTTTTTGCTAGGAGCGAAAGCTTGACAGACATAGCAACAGTAACTAAGGGGGCGGGGCTTAGCGAAGGGTCAATTGAACGTAGGCATGGGTAAATGGGTCTATCCAGCACCTCAAAATGTCTCAATTGGTATTTCATTGGTTCAATTTGAAGCCACGGCTCCCCATGTGAAAGCAATCAAAGACAGCACACTCATTTTAGGCTTTTATCTCTTATCTGGTTACAACCCAGGTCCTGTAGCTCAGTCTTTCCCGAAGACTGGGTTACGACCCACATGATGGTCGAGGGAGATTTTAATTGGGTCGACAAATGAAACACCCGAATTTCTCCTCCGGGGGATTAAAAAAGGTTTTATCATATCTTAACAAATTGATTAATATTGACTATTCAAATTGATTGATTCACTGTTTGATAACAATAGCTGCCCTTAAACACACCCCTACCTGTCCGGCATTACCTTTATCAAACTTTAAAAAAGAAGAATTTTTTTTTCTAGTACTACTGTTCAATTTTTATTTTTATTTTTTCAAAAAAAATGGGTCCCCAGAAAAAAAGTTTGGGAAACACTGTTGTAGATGAACAAGTCCTGCGTGGTGAATTACACCTAGTTTGGGAAGCAGCCTTATTTGACTTCAGGAAGCAATGCTTGACGTGTTACCTTACAAGTTTATTCTATCCGGGGGTGTCTTTTACAATTTCCAGGCTATGGAAGTGCCTTGTTTGGTGTATGACTTTCCTATGATTCAGATCAGAGCATTCATATGTTGACCTTACATTTCATTTTAATTTCTGAGAGCAGTAATCATTCCATGACTGCAATGTCATCAAAAAAACAATTCCGGAACATTCGCCCATTCCTCTTTTTTTTTTTTCCACTAAAGGAAAATGAGTACACACACCAGGTGCTACAGTTAATGTGGTTAGTCAAATTATTTTGAGTTGAGGATTACTTCAAAGTTGTTAGAGAGCACTTAAGTGGTGAATGCATCCTGATATTACAACCCGGTCTCACGAAAATACGTGACACTGTAACGTTATTTTAATCTATTGTTCGTGATCAGGGATTTTCGTGTCAAAAAGCACAATTTTCAAACTGTCATGGCAACGTCCGCTCGGACACTGGACTTGCGAGGCATTGTCTGTGATAACTAACAATATGACAGCTTTTGGCCACCCGTTTCTACTTAAAATTGTCTGTGATAACTAACAATATGACGGCTTTTGGCCACCCGTTTCTACTTAAAATAGTCTGTGATAACTAACAATACGACAGCTTTTGGCCACCCGTTTCTACTTTGATTCTGATTCTACTTTCTACTTTTGATTCCTTTGATTCTGAGAAATTGTAACAATTTACGGATATATTAA
This sequence comes from Melanogrammus aeglefinus, assembly GCA_900291075.1. Taxonomy (NCBI): domain Eukaryota; kingdom Metazoa; phylum Chordata; class Actinopteri; order Gadiformes; family Gadidae; genus Melanogrammus; species Melanogrammus aeglefinus. The sequence goes on along the minus strand of OLKM01002100.1, from coordinate 47,740 downwards.
ATGCAGGTGCGCTGCTCTGTAGGCAAACTGCGAAGGAAACAAGGGTAGCTGCTTCATCTTTTTAGAATGGTATGTCTTGATGTTTATTGTACCTAGTCATCTATTGTCTTGTTCTTGGCTATGTGAATGAAAGTCTGCGTTGATGCCTCGCAAGTCCAGTGTCCGAGCGGACGTTGCCATGACAGTTTGAAAATTGTGCTTTTTGACATGAAAATTTTGAAAATACGTGTCCCTGATCACGAACAATAGATTAAAATAACGTGACAGTGTCACATATTTTCGTGAGACCGGGTTGGATATTACTCATGCGGCCATTTCCATCAGCAAACTCTAAATTAACGTGGAAGTATGGGAGAATGTCTCAAACCGTATACACATGACTGAGGAACTGTTTTGCAACCCACACACACACACACACACACACACACACACACACACACACACACACCACACACACACACACACACACACACACACACGCACACACACACGCACACACACAGAACTTAAGCGTAAAACTACAATCATGCGATCTAATCCAATAGGTAAGTGTTTTCCCTTTGTGAACTAACCCTGTCATTGATCAAATATAAAAGTCTTAACAGGGGGGCTTGTTGTAGAAGGGGTCTTGTAGAGCTGGGAATTGCAGCTGGAGATGACGATTTAAAGGAAAAGTGTCTGTGAATACACATCGTTGATGCGCTATGAGCTGGAACGGTACACAAAAAAGCTGCCTGGTGTCCGTGAAGGATCACATGATTAACTGAGGTCTGACCCACCAATGAACAGCATCTCTGTGTGGAGAAACAATTGTCAAGGCCATAATGTGCACCTATGTTCACAGCAGCTTGACTCGCTAAGAAACGGAAATAGAATACGGGCTACAATATGGCAAGAAACACAGTACACTAGGCAAGTCATGGACTGAATTCATGAAATACGAATAGTCTTTTGTTGCGTGTGCTATTCTTTTTGTGCTATTCAACTCATCAGACTAATTTATTCAAATGATGCCCTTTTTATAACTTGGGCTCTCCTTTGTGTTAACAGCATTTTGAATTCCTTGTCTAGTGGGATATCTTGTGCTGCCAGCTAGATTAGGCACAGAGGGCTGCATAGTAGTGTCACTATTGTTGGTAGAGCTAAATGGTTACCCCCACTAACACAGTCAGACGTGAGTTTAGTTTTATAGCAGCCTCTTCTCGTAACATTAACGCCTAGAGTGTGCGAGCTTGAACAAAAGTAAGCTAACTTGATTCTGTTGAACATGGGACGCATAGACGACTTAGACCGTAACTGGTGAAACACTTGGCAATTGAAAGTGACAAGAAGTTGTTATGAATAAACACATTACAGTATATCCAACATTCTGGCCCAGTGTAATAATGAGGGGCTTGAGTATTCTAAATAAAACCCCATTTCCCATTTAGATATAATATATCCTGTTATTAACACAGCATAGTCAATGCAATTGATTACTCTGTTTTGTATTATTTGCAACTATGGGCAATTACAATTTATAAGATGATTGCTCACAAACTGATTAGATCTCATAAGGGGGATGAATGGGAAGGATAAGGGGATAAAAATATCAGTGACACTGTCGACTTTCTTAAGGCGTTCAGCTCACTGGGCCTTCAACAAGTTCGACCTTTTCCCTCTCCAAGTGCGTCCAATCAGATACCAACTTTGTTAGACATTCTAACAAAGTTAGAAATGAAAAAAATGAAACCAAAAGAGTCTCATTTTTAACAAAGCATTGTGCTCTATTTGGCTCGCTATAATTCCAACGCCTTACTTAGCGCTCAACGCTTATCTTGACATTCCTTGTGTGTTGACCGCTTTACCCGAACACTAGAATATCTGTAGAGCATGAGTGCCCCCAGCCTCTCCTGGGAGGCTTTCTTAACACATGGTGCCATATCCACCAAGTAATCGTTGCATTTTGTTCCAGCCTATGAAACTCCCGTCCTCCCTCCAAATGAAAAAAGGGTCTTATTTATAATCAGCCAATATCCTCAAGAGTCCTGAGGATGAAGGCTAGTAGGTAGTAGCTTCCCCCCCTGCAGTGCCAGTGTCCGAGCCCCGGCTCAAAGGGTTTCTCTGTGGTTAATGTGATGTGTCCCCCGGGGCTCCCTGCTTCTCAAGGTCCTAGCCACGGTAAAGCTTGGCTATAACAGGATTACACCCCCCCACCCATCTCAATCTCCGACCATATTCCTATGGCACTGCATCAGTGATTATGCCTAAAAAAAATGCTGGGGTGATTATTAGTCCTCTACAACATGTAGATATATATTAGTTATTGTGGAAGTTTTCTCAAATCAATAGCAACGTGCAATAATACACGTTACACGTTACATGGGGAAGTGCAAGGGGACTTCTCACACTACATGGGGACATTGGTTTAAGTTTAGTTCTTATCAGTAAAAACCTTTAACTAATCCTGGTCCCAAATTGATGCTAGAATGAAATGTTTGGGGGATACTTGTATGAATGTTCTGTTGCTCAGAAACTGGTGTGATTAGGACAGGTGTAAATGAGGCCCTTACACGGAGCCGATTTTTTGGTGAAACCGCATAAAGGCCCATTCACACCCTACGGTAAATACGGATACGGACCATTTCGTCCGGTCCCGGAGGTGTTTCATCCGTCAATCGGTCCGTTGCCTCTGACCTTACGAATCCGTAGTGCTCCGGGAGAAACAGAGCAATACCACCACCGGAAATCGAGGTGGTAGTATGGTCAGAAGTCAGACCATTCGTGAAAATAGATAGAGTAGTATAATATCTGATAGATATATACTGTATACTGTATTTAACGTTTTATAATTATATTATACTATATACCTGACCTTTTTATTTTATTGGTCCCCTGCCTTGACAATGAGTTGTAACTGGTCATTTAAAAATGGCGCAACATTTTGAGGAAATAATCTGCAGGTTGGTGAGGGGTGTCACATTCCACCGCCGCCTAGGCCTACACTTTTTGCACCTTTTTTTTGCAGATTTCGATGACACAAAGCAAAGGGTTGATGCAAGTGTCGAGGGTTTTAGGATTGGCACAAAAAGGCAGAAGTGAGGCAAAAGTTAAATAAATCGTTTAAACGATTTATTCTTCTTCCACCCGGAGTAATTTGGCATCTATGGTACAGAAATTGATGAAAAACGGTAAAAAGAAAAAAAAAAGGAAAATAATAGAAAAACTAACAATTAGTAAAGACTAAGGCTTTATTCAGCCAACGCAAACCACTTGTTCCCTCAAGGCTTTAGCAATTAGGGTTTGTCCCATACCTCACATAACTGAGGTTATTAGACAGCACAGGATAGCTTCTGTCCCTCTAGCGTTCTCAGATGCAACTAACATACACATCCCTTATATCTGCTAGGCAGACCACCCGAAATTGGTACATACCAATACATAAAGCACAGACAGGGGTGTTTTCACCTATCATCCAACAAATTTGAATCAAATCGAGTTAAAGAGGTACCTACAATAAATTCACTACACCAGGCCTTACAGTTATCATTCATGCATGGACGCATGCCACTACATACAAAGCACATGTTAAAAGAAAGATAATTGAATAAGCAAAGACGCAACTCCGTCATTCGCGCACGCCCCCGCACCATATAGCTGTCTGTCTCCGAATGGAAGCGCATTGAAAGAGCAGCTGACACGGCGGTGAGCAGTTGTATTTTTAAGACTGAATAGGAAAAAAACGTTACCCAATCACATAATTCTTAAATCAAGATATTATGCAGAAACCTGATTAATATTTTAATAATTAATTTTTTGATAATTAATCAATAATTAATATAGGAAAGGGATTGTTGCCCGCGATTGTTGACCGCGATTGTCTCCCGATGGAGCCCCGCTTCCTAGCCTTGACAAAATTTGAAGAGCTTCATTTGAAGCCGTTGAAGACCATATCTGAGTCAACACTATTGTCTACCAGCTAGACAGGCCGTGACACGGGCTGAGCATGTGTGTGCAAAGAAAGAAAAGAGACATTCACCGCATTGATTCCCTTTGGTTCTTACCGTGTGGACTGCAAGAGAGAAACTGCTTTTAGGCAGTGATCCTCATGTGATGCGTCAGTACAGTGTCCAGCTACAGGCACAGATGGTGAATATGCTGAATCAAATCCTTGGAAAGATTCGATTTGAATCAAATAATTAAGCCAAAATAAGTTTTGGGGGGGTTAAATGCCTTTTCTTCCCTGAACCAATCAAAGCCTTACATTTAACACCCATGACGTGGCGTGGATATAAAGTAAACCTCACTAAGAAGAACTGGCAAACTTCAGCCTAAGCAGCAGCTATCGTTCAGGCCAGCCTTGCCCACCAAGCTACTGCATGGAACAGTTCAGGGATAGGTAAACAGCGTAGTCTATGTCCTCGTCTGTCATTTGTTTCAAACCTCAGAACGAAGGTTTAAACTCAATTGCTCTATTCACCACTCCCAGCTATTTTGCTCCATTCTCCTGCCAACATTTCATTGGTTGTTTGACTTGCCAACATGGCAGCATAATATATACTAACTGCAATATAGCCTGCTACTATTTTGCATCAGTTGTATGCTGTTGCTTTTATTGTCCTGTATCCTAACAGATAAAACAGATCAAATCTTAAGCGGTACAACTGCTGTTAGATTTCACCTCAATCAACCCAAACGATTTTGGATGAGGACATCATTTATTATTCCTCCTATCATATCCTAATGTTTTTGTCATATTTCCTTTGGCTGTGATTTAAGTAAACTAACGTGCTTAAAAGTGTCAGTTTGTTGTAAGGTTAAATTAATCAAAAGAATAATTTTAGGTATTATAGTATATACTGTATATCACCCTCACATATAAAAGTCACTGAAGGGAAAGGGGTCTGTCCTTTAGAACGGTATTTCACATAACAATGATTTTAGATTTTTATTACTATTGTGTTCAGAGTCCACCAAGTGATTGAAAGTAGTAAAGTGACAATGAGCATGTGCCTGTTAAGACAAAAAAATGGTCCCCAGGTCCCTCTCAGCATCCACTGGCATTTTGAGGGACCGGAAACAATGTTGGAGAGCCGAAACTGGTCCCCTGAAAACAGACCCACACTTTATGACTTGGCTAGCATCGCTTTGTGCCATAGAGGTCACTCTGAAGGTACACAAGGTGACAGTGTAACCGTTGTTATCTTTCTTTTTAAATCAATTTTATAGAATTATTTGTCCTGAATTTTGTGGCAATGTTATTTTACATTGTTCCTTTGGTTTACGCTTTAACTCAAACACTTTTCACATATTGTTTTTTTGTTGTTGTTTTTTTAAAAAACAAGAAATAAACACAGTTCCTGTTTTTACTTCTCTTGGCCTTATCATCTCCCTTTCCTGAGCATATCAAAGCAAAGAGGCAGAGGAAGAAAAACCCTACCTCAACAGGGTGAGGCTTTAAACCTTGTGAGAAAGCAAGCTTGAGAGAGGAGGTAGGGGTCTTACGGGCAGGCATGTGGGAGCCCTCCAGACAGAGGACCTAATCCATCGCAGCTCTCCACTGATTGTCTGCAGACCACATAATGACACATTTACTAACACCTCAGCACACATGTTGCGCTATTGATGGTTAGATGATTTGCAGCCGCAGGAGCTGTGATTGATGATTTACAGGTGAGTGTTGGATCAATATCTTTCACAGGATGCACTGGCCTTTCAGCCTTTCTACCCAATTCATTCCACATTGTCTTGGGTACCTGTGCGTTACATTTTGTTAGCCTCATAGCATTTTGCAGTAGTCAAATTGTAAGGTTAATCTTGGATTTAGCGTCAAAAATGCCAAAGTGAAATAGATTAGGCCTACTTAGGATATAGTGATTATGGAATGTAAAAAGCACCCTTATTGGCTTAGGATATAGCCAATGAGGAACAGTAAATCAGCAGCGCTAGGAGAGTAGAGTTAGGGTAGAAATAACAATTTCGTCTAAGTATGACATAGGCAATTACGCTATGAGGCTAACGATTTATATAGTAGCATTAGTGGCTGTAAAAAGCTAGTGACTTGCTCGGATGAGGGATTCAAAGAACACTCAAAATGTTTTTCGCCAAAAAAAGCACTTTGTTCACGTCATCATCAAGTTTTTCATCAAAACAACGTTTTCATCAAAACAAAAACGTGAATCTTAATACTTGTACAATATAGCTGATAGATATTTCCATGACCTCACGATTACCTCAGCTTCCGAGCATAGATCCTTAAGATCACAGAGTGGCTCGTCGAGTTGACCTCCTAGTGCAACACAACACAGCCTGCCGGCCCTCCCCACCCAACCTTGCCTGTGGGGCCCCCAGGAGCTCACTGGTGGTTAACTACAGAAGAGCTGGTCAGCATATGTCAGCCCGCCGGCCCTCAGAAGGGCCCTAGTCCTAGCTGAATGCATACTAAACCATATTTTTTATTACAGGGTAACTGCCCAACACCTAGCACTAAACGTGCCTTTCTCTGGGGGGGTTTCAACCTTCAGACAACCCTCCTTTCCTCGTTGATTTTTAATCGGTTAAATCGCTTTTCTAAAAACGTGGACCTCCCTTTTTTTCATTGTTTCCACCCACATAAGAGAATGGGTGAGCTGTCGCAATCGTAAGTTATTCAGTGGTAGATACCCAGAGGAACGTGGAACATTTACTTTAGATGCTGGGCAGAAGTCTGGGTTCCATAATGGCCTTTCTGTCGTCCACCCTACGACAATGTAGGGTGGAGGAAGGCAAGGAGCCATAATATAGCCTTTGTTTATTTAAGGGAAACGAATGAACCATCTTCCTTATAGTAGCAGAGGGCTGCTATTGGGTACGCAGTTAGAAGATAAGACAGAGAAAGAAACAAAGGACGCAAAAAATAATAGAAGGAAGAATGACAGAAAGAAACAAAGAAAGAACAAAATACAGGGTGAAGAAATCGAAAATCTTCTGGATAATATAAAGTTGAGCCGATTAGGGGGGATACAATCAGGTGGCATTAGGGTCCTCAGCAGCGGGCTGGGACACCGTCTTGTTCCCTCATTAGAATGGACTTAACAGAGCTGGTCTCCACACCCTCTGCTCTCCTGGAGAATTACGTCATTAAGCTAAATGCTGGAGACATACTGCCTTTCTGTCCCCAAAAAGCTCTCAGATTTTGTTTCCCTTTCCTCGAACATACAGATATTCATCAAACAGATATGTTCACATATTGCTACAATACTATGTTGCAGTATAGCATCTTTATCATATAAATTGATTTGTTTCCTTACCCTTTTATTGTATATTATTTGATTTCTCTCTAAACTTTGGACTTAAAAAAGTACAAAGTGCCATGAAAAGAAAACATCCTCCATGTACTCAGGCTGAATGAGACTAAATGCTTAAAAACACACACACCACACACACACACACACACACACACGCGCGCACACACACACACACACACGCGCGCGCACACACACACACACACACACACACACACACACACACACACACACACACACACACACACACACACACACACACACACACACACACACACACACACACACACACACACAGAGAGTCAAGTTCAGGCCCACCCCTAGTACCAAGAGTAAATGTTAATCAATATCGAATCCTTTCAAAATATCACACCCTTTTAGAAAATGGTTTGTGGCCCCCTTTCAAAATAAATCACTTCAAATAATGTCCCTGTTGTGACTGGATGCATTGATGCGAAGATAGGTTTGCATACTAATGCTTTCTTTAGTGTTTGCTGTACATGTGATCAAATACATTATTAAATGATTCAGAAGAGCTGGGGATAGGAAAAAGGCAACAAAACAGAATCTGACCTAAGGGTAGCTGACAGTAATGAATGCCGTGCAACACATGCAGCCCCCAACGGGTTGGAATCTGTATTTAATTTGTTGTATGTGCTTAGCAAAGATCAGAGTCATAGGACCTAAACCAACACAGACACGGGATACGTCATTGGAGTTGACCTTGTAGGTTTCAAAATATGTCTGCCTTCTGGAGAGGGTTCGCATTAAAGCAATCGCAGTCTTACTACATGTGGTTAAAATGTGGGGTCTATTTTCTAAATTATATCACATATCTAATAATTGTAATCAATTATTAGAAATGTGATATGATTTTGAAAATCAAAGCATGCTGATTGGTCATATATTGGTTGCCTGTTCTTTGTGTTTGTGTGTGTGTGTGTGAGTGTGGGTTTTTATGCGTGGGTTTGTCTGTGTGGTGTGTGTGTGTGTGTGTGTGTGTGTGTGTGTGTGTGTGTGTGTGTGTGTGTGTGTTGTGTGTGTGTGTGTGTGTGTGTGTTGTGTGTGTGTGTGTGTGTGTGTGTGTGTGTGTGTGTGTGTGTGTGTGTGTGTGTGTGAGAGAGAGAGTGTGAGAGAGTGTGATGGCAGGGCACATTTTTCAATACCCACATTGAGATAAATCCTAAGGTGACTGGTCATTCCACAGGTGCAGTCAAAAACCCTAAGATGGATATTAGGAAAGCAATTAAAACAAAATAAGACACGGCAGTCACAAAAACTCTCCCCCGACACACACATGCACGCACATAATCACACACTCGCACGCACAGGCAAGTGCGAGTTCATATACACTCAAAGGAAAGGTGTGTACACAAAGCATTAACATGCACGTGCAGTTGAAGACATCTAAAGTCTCATCCAGTCACCTTTTGACTGGCACACAAGCGCTGGAAATATTAAGAGTGTGTCTTGTGGCAGTCTACAGCGCTCTTCAAACATCAAAGCCAGCCCTCTTTTCATCATCAATTACACCTCTCCAAATGTCAGGGAAAACATGCCCCTCATGTCTACCCCCCCTCTGTCTCCATCCTGAAGCCGCTTCTTCACCTCCACTTCACTGTCGTACGTAACCTAATCTGGGATTCGGCAGTCCTATGTCCTATCAGAACTTCTATGGGGAGACAGCGCAGAGCCAGGGACAAAACCATACACCGCAGGGGGGGGGGAGTTACGCCTCTGTTCATGTTTTGGTTACGGAGCGTTTCACAGAAAAAGACTCATTCCAGTCGGCTGATGGGCTTTCAGAAGGGGATCTAAATACGGTGATCAATTCAAGTGGCCGGTTTACAAGGTGTTGATTTGAAACCTTTACATGCTCTTTTTTTTAACTTCACAGTGGCCATGTTGTATGCATAAATTTTGAGCTTGGTGAAACGCCCTGTTTACTCAGATATAAGCCCATCTGCCATCAGACTTTGTGAGACTACACATGACCTACTACTGTACAAGCGCATGGTTTGCCGGTGTGATTACACATTATATCGTATTCAGCTCAGGATTTGTATCACTTACATTGAAATTGTTGTTCCACAAACTGTTGGCAACTGAGTCCCACATGCATACGTGAGACTTCAAGACTGATTAAGTCTTAGATATGCCTTCGTATAAGGCCTATTCTTTATGTAACCTTCATATAACGAATGTCACTGTCGTAGCCGGTATCTAAACAACTTTTCCAAATCAATGCTAAGAAAATGAGGAAAGGGTTAATTAAATTAGCCTGCTGTGAGCAGTAGAGGATTTAATCCAGCAGCGACAGATAGCAAGTAGTGAGAACATTTTGTTGTATTATAAGTTGATACCGCGAGGCGAAGGCCTGAGCTGTACATTGGTAATGTTTATTATAGCTAAAGGGGAGAGCAAAAAATAAATCAATAGGAAGTCTTTATGCATGATCTCCCATAATGGTGACCATCTAGCCCCCAGCCCCCTCACCCCCTCTCCTTATGTTTGCGTCTGCTGCACACAGACATGTTCAAACACACACATACACACACACAATGAAACACAAATGCACAGGCAAACACAAACACACACACAAGCACATTATTAAGTTTAAGAATAACAGAGGTTGGTTCTTTTTTTTTCATGCATTTGCCAAGAGCCAAAACACACATATTAGCAAAGCATATGAAACACAGGAGAAAATGCTTTTGTGGACTTAACCTTAATGTATATAAATGCCCCTTCCATCTTAAATGTGAGGTGGGAATTGTAGCCATTGGCTAATTATCATCCTCTCTGACCCAATGTGTCAATAATGGGAGAGTATTTTTGGCTTGGGGGATAAGTCACCTTCCGTCCTCCGATGAGGACGGACACCACTATTTTGTGTTCACATAGAGGACGATTCATTACAATAAAGCACTGTTTTGGTTTGGGTTCAAATCTACCAAGCCAGACAGTGCTTAGGGCCG
>OLKM01002100.1:0-35000 GCA_900291075.1 Melanogrammus aeglefinus | reverse complement strand
AACCAAATCCTCTTCTGTGATTATGTGCGATCAAAACACCCAACTCCCTGCGATTTACCGACACCACACTGCCACTGTTTAGAGCATACAGAAATGCCTGCTGGCCACGAACAACCAATACAGGTGTGTCTGTATTTGTGACGTGTTTTTAGAATAAATAAAAGACCCATATGGAACAACACACAGGGACTGCTATACTGGCAGTGTAAACAAGCATTGAAAAAACATTCATATACATAATATCATTCCAACATGAAACAGGCTCACAGGCAAACTGACCAGTGATTGGAACAGAGACATATGAGCTGGCTAGAGAGAGAGAGAGAGAGAGAGAGAGAGAGAGAGAGAGAGAGAGAGAGAGAGAGAGAGAGAGAGAGAGGAGAGAGAGAGAGAGAGAGGAGAGAGAGAGAGAGAGAGAAGAAGAGTGGGTAATTGAAGCAGCAGCCCCATTCATCTGCATTAGGGCCATTTCTTAAGGAAGTAGCCATTTATTCCTTCAACTTCTTTCACAATGTGAGGGCATGTGAGCGAGGGAAAGATAACACCAAGGGGCAGCAGGGTGGGAGTCCTTGCTACACAGAGGGAGTATGGGAGTTATAGAGGGTGAGGAAGAGAATAGGAGAACAATATAGGGGTTGGTTGAAGTGGGAGACATAAAAACATAGCCCTTACCTGATATATTTTTTTATGTATGCATTTATATTGTTTATATATATTGTCAACAAGCCATTGGGCATCCAAGAAAGAGAGAGAGTGGGAGGGAGGGGGTGGGGGTGGGTTTCAGTCCTTTGGCAGTCTTGTTACGAATGGCCAAGTGTTACACTGATTAGCATTTTGGGCAATTTACCATTAACTGCATACTCCATTGGAGACAAACACATACACCTATGTGCAAGTTCATAAAAACGTATGAAACATGCATGCAAACAAACAAATTGGCTGAAAAACACAGCAACCATCATCCTGGTCAACAAATTATGGTTGTGTGTGTCTGTTTGTGTCCATGTTTTAATGCTCAAGTTCAAGGATGCCTTCAGTGTTTGGTGGTAGTGCCAGCAAACCTATTGTCTATTTCTATTTCACCAAAGACCACACACCACACACACACACACACACTACACACAGCCCACGACACACAGCGTATGAATGTAAAGCCATCCAAGCACACTGTAATGTCCTCAGTTAACCACGTTTCAGTGAAATAAACTTGTACTCCGATAATCTGAATCAAGCTTAAAAAGTGCCGCAAGTTCATCCATCTTATTACGTAGCGATCGCACATTTGACAGAGTGAAAGCAGGTAGTGGTAGTTTACTTCCCCGTATTATAATCTCGCATATACACCACTATACTCATACACACTATTGTACTCATTTTACATGTATGTATGAGAGTGTACAGTGGTGAATGTGAGAGACTATACTACTATAGACTATAGTAGTGTATGTGAGAGAGCATATAGCTGGGTATGTGAGAGAGTATAGTAGTGTATGTGAGAGAGTATAGCTGGGTACCTGAGAGAGTATAGTAGTGTATGTGAGAGTGTATAGTCGGGTATGTGAGAGTATAGTAGTGTATGTGAGAGAGAATAGTAGGCCTAGTGTTTGTGAGAGAGTATCGTTTATGCAAGAGAATATAGTAGTGTGTGTGAGAGAGTTTGAATGAAACGGAAGTGAGTTTGAATGAAACGGAAGTGAGTTTGAATGAAACGGAAGTGAGTTTGAATGAAACGGAAGTGAGTTTGATTCCTCAGGTCCTGATCAGCTGACAGAAGAGGCGGTAGCCTTCTGGCGCTCAAAATTCTGCAAAAAAAAAGTCATTTTACTCTGGAATTTCCAGTGATTCTTTTATGCTGCGTTCGCACCAAAAAAATGATTTGATCGCTTGTTCGCATGGTCGACTGAGTTTGAGAGAGGCTTCCTTTTGTGACCGCAAATTCATTTACAAAAAAAAAATACGTCTCTGCATGCTGTGGAAGTACCAGAGATGTCAAAAAAACTGACGCAGTCGTTTAGGATTCATATTATCATCCGTTCTATGAATTTTTTAAATCTAGAAACCTCCGGGACCTCCGGCGGGAGGTCCTGGAGCTCTAAATCTAAATAAAATAAGATGATATATTATATAGATTTCTGTATAATATAATTATAATATAACGGCCAAAAGCTGTGTGCGCCTCCGGATGATATTATGAATCTCAACGACTGCGTCAGGTTATCGGACATCTCTGATCCTTCCACATAAATCTGATGTCCCGATTGAACCACAACATGGAGGAGAAATGGATTGTTGCCATTTGTGGACACCCGGAGCTCTCTTCAGCGTGGTGCAGGTGCAGGAGGTCCCGCCGGACCTCGGAGCTGAGCTCCCGGTCCCCGCCAGAGGAGCTCTGGGAGTCCGCAAACGTCAACAATCCCTCTCTCCTCCATGTTGTGGTTCATTAATGTCCACGGAAGAGGCAGTGAATAAAGTATTGCTTAGGCATTGATTTATTAGATACCACCACTAATAAACCGTTGGAACCAGGCCCAAAGTTGCAATCCACCAGTGCAAAAATGGTTCAACGCGCCTAACGTGCCTTACGCGCCTACGCAGCTAGATGAGCCCGCCCTAACTATTCTCCCGGCTACCTTTCTTTTGGGCCACAAACATGGCTGAGATGACCACCATCGCTGCGCTGTATTTCTTGTGGCTTGTGGGAGTTCGAGGAGAGTAGGAAACCCAAACGCCGTTGTGTTTCGGTGCATGACATCATTTACATTTACATTTAGGGCATTTAGCAGCCGCTTTTATCCAAAGCGACTTACAATAAGTACATTTGTCATAAGAAGTGCAACAATATATCGCTATCGGTACAGTAAGGATGTTCATAGAACCAAGTGCAAGTACAACAATCACTAGGCTAACCAATTCCCCGTGTTACAGCAATGATAGCAGCTACTGCAGTTGCTACACAGGTAAGTACTATAATACAATACAATACAACACAATACAATACAGTGTACAATGGTGGCCATTGCACGGACATCCTCCGTAGGTGCTCACAGCTGGGTGAGTTTCACCCCCTCCTCCAGGAACTCCGCCTGGATGATGGCCGGTTCCAGCGGTATTTTCAGTTGACTGGGCCCATGTTCGATGACCTGTTAGCCCGGGTTGGTCCCAGGATCTCGCGTCAGGAGACCAACTACGGCGCTCCATTACAGCTGCGGAGCGCCGCGGAGCGCCTGTCCTCTGTCTCTCTGCCAGTGATGTAGGGTCAAGCTCAATGCTGATTGGCTATCGCGGCTAAGTGTCACGCGTAGGTGTGTAAAAGTTAAATGTTTTGAACTCTGCACGTAGGTGCGTTGGGTGCGAAGGTGCGTTGGGTGCGAAGGTGCTTTGGGCGCGTTATTTAGGCGCGTAAAACGCGCCTAACAGACTGCTTTAGCGCGTGTAACGCATCTACGCACCTAAACCAATGTTTCCCTTTGCAAAAATGACTATTTTCTACGCCTTTAAAGCGTGTAACGCGTTCAGTGTGGCCGTACCTTAAGATAGCACCATGTATCATTTGCAAGTTATGTGGCGCAGGTTTGCTGCGGGCTAAAATCGGCTTTGCGCCGGGTGCAAACTAGCAAAGATACATGTGTCAATGTAGAAATTCAATTGCGCTGGATGCAAGACAGAGCCCAGTGTGCAGTGGTGGTTCTACATCCAGTTACGCCCCGGGCAAGACTTCCTCCAAGCGCGCGGTGGGGGGAAATACTGCTCGTGGCGCCCCCCATGTGATTTGGCGTCTCCCACAAATATGGTGCCTCGGGCGGCTGCCTACTTCGCCTGTGCCTAAAACCTGCCACTGCCAGTGTGTGTAATACCAAGTATGAATTCTGTCCCAGGCCCACACACACACACACACACACACACACACACACACACACACACACACACACACACACACACACACACACACACACACATGCAATCACACACGCACGCACACACACACACACGCAATCACACACAAACACACACGCACACACACAATCACAGACAAACACACACACAGGTGCAAACTGATTTTAAAAACTCTGAATAATTTGCTTATTTTTAAAAGTTTTTAGCTAAGAGCACACACAAACACACTTGCACAAAAACATAACAAGCAAAATACAAGCCCAGCGGGGTACAACATCTTTATAAACTACGCCTTGACCCCCTCAGAGCCGAATTTGCAGTTGCCAATAGGGGTGATATTGCAACAACATGCGGTTAGCTGGGTAATACACACCTATGTGAAGGCCCTTTTAACAATAAAAAATGTCAAACAAGATTTAGTGAAATAATATAAAATCCATTTCCCAGAGGCTCTAAATTATGCAGCCAAAGATCCCATTGCACAATTAGTCTCCCCTTACACAATTCACACTGCCTGCAGTCCGCAATCACACTTCTCCAGATTAAGTTGATAACATCTCCTAATAGCTCGGCTTTATTTGTAAGAGGAGTTAATATACCATTGAACATAATACATCATATACATAAACCATCATATTGCGAAAAATACTATATTGGCTTCATTCTCACTAATCAGATTCCCTTGAGATTAAATCTAACAAACGCATACGACCACTTCCTAAAAGCAACAAATAAAGGAACTGGACAGACTGGAGGTGTACGCGTAAAAGCATAAAAGCATGGATTTTCGTACGCCACAGGGCTTATGAGGGGGCGCGGGGAGACTTTACTTCTCTCTGTCCTGACGTCTGGCTGTAAGAATGATGACATTAGGCCGAGACCAGGAGGGTACCGCAGGGTGCATATTTATTTCCCATTGTCCCTTTTTTCCACATGAAAGAATTGACTTGCATCATCCTTTCTTTCCACCCACTCACAGACACAAACCAACTCTCTTTTCTCTCTCACACTCCCCCACTGGGTACACTTTGATCAGCTGTAATGAGCGTTTCCGTCCTGTGCGAAAATATATATGGAGCGAGCATTAATCGAAAGTAATGCAACACCCAAATATGGTAATTAGCCGGTCCTGAGATAGCGGGAAACAAGTCGGGCTGTTTCTTGAGAAAACAACTTAGAAACAAACTTTTCATTTCAAAATCATTTGAATATTGAACCTATTTCGAACATTTCAAGAAGGCTACAAAGTATTCTTAGTAGCAACCCAGTCTGCTTAATTATAAAATGAAAAACGGTATCCCTAGTAACGTGCTTGAACACCAATATGAGGTCAGTGATCGGTTGGTAGTTGGATGAAATTTGTTGTTGTTGAACATGTCAGAGATGATCTGCCTTGCCTAACATTCTTGGTGCTGGATTCATGTCAGTGTGCTAGCACCTGGCCATTTCTTTCACATGTTTCTGCTAAATGCTTAAGCTAACTGTTGATAGCCTGTGATATCATTGACTATCAAAGCTTAGTTAAAGCAGTCTTAAATAATGAGTCAATCAACCCGTAATATTTATTTGGGAAGGGGCTGTATTTTCCTTTTAAAAGGTAAATCAACCACTTGAAGGAGAGGGACGTCCTGTCCCCGTAAATATAGTCAATGCCAACTTTATGATTTATTTCTTTAGCTCTTTAGCTATGAGGAAAACACGGTTATACTGCCGTTACACTGTAATTGTCAGAGAAACCCTCTCGTACACAGCCATCAACCAGAACTGCTCCCCAGACGTAGCTCCGGACAGACACTGGGGCATTAACATGCCCTCTCGGCTTCTGCGTCACTTATTCTTGACTTTCACGTAAAGAACCGGCCTTGCGCTCGAGAAGAGAAGAATGTTCAAAAACTTTTAACGACTGTTATTTGCTTTACTGCTATTCTTTTTGCTAACAGCAACAACGTAGCAGTATATTGTTTCAGATCATAGCAGACACACAGTTTAAAAACCAAGCATACTTACGTTCCCTTCCAGATAGAATAGAGCAGGGCCGAACAGTCTGTCATTTTAAAAAAGGTCACTCAAAGTCACATTTTAAACAAAACAATTTGTAAAATTGGATGTAGCCTATTAACAGCTCCACAACCCTACCATTCATTGTGACAGGGCGTCTAAGGGAAATTCTCCGCCAATGTCTGGACCGATGATGTGATGAAGAGGCTTGATCCATTTTTAATGCTTGCTTTTCTCTTGTCATGCCGTCACGCTTTGGCATTGCTCTGATCTAGGTTTTTTCTTGAGGAAGAAAAGATAAAATAAAATCGCTCTAAGCCTTTGAAGCATTTTTTAAACCTGCTTACCAGAGTTCACCAGAGCTAGGGCATGTTCTGTTTACTCAAGTCTTCCTTCTAGCAGATAGATGAAAGAGAAGACCTGAATCCTCTACTATACAGAAGAGGCCATACGGCAGGCCCGGGGTTCACAAGGTTCTGTTCTGCTAGCTTGCTGCCTTCCCCTTTGTCACGAATCTCAGCTATACAGTTGAATAGGGGCGGCAAAGTTGAGGCAGAATGCTGGCTCTAAGCACAGCAACAACATCCTCAGTGGCCCCAAAAAGCAACTCCAAATGACCTTCAGTTCAAAAATCAATTAAAGTGTCATCTGTTAACGGAAAGCAAAGGATGCATGCGTCGTAAGAAGACTGTCGCAAGCTTATTTTTGACAAAGAGAAATACAAGCTCACAACCTTGATAAAGGCAGATATTCACTGGCGGGATTGCTGAAAGTGTATTCCTTTTAGCGCCTCTCTAGGGTTATGTGTCTGGCAAACAGCAGACTTGTGCTCACCATTTGTTGTCCAGAAGGCTCATTACAGCAAGCCAGAGTGGTCTTTTTGCTTCAGTCCTCAGACAGGTACTCGTTATGTACACAGAGAGACACATTTTCCTAAACTAGCATTTGTCAAATAGAAGGAAGTAGGCAAAAACATTCTGTAAACTCCAATCCTGCAGAAATCCACTTAGAAAAGGCGCTGTTAGTGTGCCGCAGTCAAAAGATCAAAAACCAAAGCAACAGGATGCCTCTGGACAACAATTTGAATCCTGTCTGCATCTACTTGTCTATTCACTAGACAAACAGTTCAGGAGAAGTACAAGGAACACATTGTTGCTTTTGGCAGTCTCAGGGCCAAGCAGGCCATATTATGTGGGATTTATACATAAACGAATATCAAGAATACCTTTGGTGGTAATATTTGCAATATGCGAGCATAGCTGTAATTTCTACCTCAGCAGTAGGTCAGTGAAAAATCACTGCCTTCACACTTGAGCAAATAAAAAGTGAGAGTTGTCCCAAATGGTAGGTCAGGTTGACAAATAGAATAAGGCTTGAATGCAATGCACTCATAAAGTAGAGTCTTGAATATTAATGAACAAAAAAGAACAACGACGGGAATTAAGTGAATGAAGAAAAAAAAAAATTATATAAGATTATATTATAACATATCTTTCATCATGCAGTTATCCTTCCTCCCATCCTCTTTCACTCTTTTCTTCCATCGTCCTCTTCTTTCTGTTCATAAATCAAGCTCTATGTTGTTGTTGCTGACTAAATTGGAGCAGGAACATTTGGCGGAGCTGGCATGGCTCTCCCGGGGGTCTCATTACTGTGGATGCTGCAGAAACCACCAAGCTTCCATGTGGAGGAAACCCCCGGTGTGTTCTCCAGACATGTTGTCTGCGGCGGACGGCTCATCTGAATGACATCTTAAACACAGCTAACCGTTACAGTTCCGAGGAGTGAGCGTATTATAGAGAAAGCTGAGAGCGCACCCCTAAACTCAAAACTATGTTACATAATCAACAGGGAAGGTAGGGACACAGGAAAAGGAACAGTCTTGAACAGCAAATCCCAACACAGTCATGTTTATGTTTAGCTTGCCTTACCTATCTCTCATATCTCATCTACCATCAATCCGTCTATATCTTAGATCTACCCAGCTACCTAGCTTCATGTATGTTCATCTATCTACCTCTATCTAGGTCTATTGATCTCCATGTTTATCAATGCACCATATGTATATTCATCTTTATATATATACCTCCATGTCCTGTTGATCATTATACCTCTACATACATCTGTACATCTGTCTCCGTGCCCGACTGTAAGTGTGTTATATCTCAAACTAAAACTGCCGCCTGCCATCCACTAGTGCGTAGCCATGAATTTGTCAATAAAGTTGTTGTTTTTCTAGCAGCACTGATAGTTTGTAGCTGTAAGATTGATTAATCTCAACGGTTGCCTCCACGGCCCCCTATTTAGATAGAGAAATAGTTCCTGATCAAACAGCCCTTCCGCTATCTGACCATGAAAAGAGAGGAGAGAGAGAGAGAAAGTTCTCCTTAAACAGTCCCACCTCTATCTGTCCATGAAGAGAGAGAGATAGATAGAGAGAGAGAGAGATTCAGAGAGAGAGATTCAGAGAGAGAGAGAGAGATTCAGAGAGAGAGAGAGAGATAGAGATTCAGAGAGAGAGAGAGAGAGAGAGAGAGAGAGAGAGAGAGAGAGAGAGAGAGAGAGAGAGAGAGAGAGAGAGAGAGAGAGAGAGAGAGAGCTGCTCCTAAAACAGCCCTACCTCTATCTGACCATGAAGAGAGAGAGAGATACTCGTGCCAAAACAGCCCTACCTCTACCTGACCATGTGACCTCCAGTGCTCTTGACCCCAACCTGGTCCTCTATCCCTCTATAGCTCTGCCCTGCTTTTTTCCCTCCCTCCCTCCATTGCTCTCATCCACCCCTTATTTTTTCCCTCTGCCTCCATGTGTTTGCCCTGCTTATTTAGCTATACACTCCTCCCTCCCTCCCTCCCCTCCCTCCCTCCCTCCTCCCTCCCTCCCTCCCTCCCCTCTCCCTCCTCCCTCCTTCCCTCCTCCCTCCTCATCCATCCATCAGTCTGCCCAATCTTCCTCTTGCCATCCATTATCGATAATGGCAGTCTCACCAGTGCCGTATGGTAGGGGTCCCTGTGTCCCAGTGGGGCTTCTCACGTCGCCATTCCCTCACTTCCCACTACATACATGTATAGCCAACTATCTGTTGGGCTTAATAGGGCCTCTCTGTATATTTACTGTATATATATATATATTTATATATATGGTGGCGTCCCGCCCCTTAAACCTCGGCCAGGGCGGGCCCGAGGGTTTGTGTTAGGATCCCACATATGGTGGAGAATGCAGGCAGAGGAAGAACCTACTGCGAACCCCCGGTAAAACAAACTACCCAACCGGCATGCAGTACCCGGATGGGACCGCGCCGGCTGCCGCAGCCACGCAGCGGGAGACGGCGGAGAGCATCGCCCTGCTCTGCGAAGCCGTGTTACGGCTCACGCAATACGCAATCCGAGACGCCCCGACCACCACCCCGACCAGCCGACTCACCAAGCTCGGGCCCGACGATGACGTGGAGGCGTATCTCGAAGACCTTTGAGCGGACCGCCCAGAGGGAGAACTGGCCAGTGGAGCAGTGGGCCCACATCGTGGCCCCGTTTCTCACCGGTCCCGCCCAGCAGGCTAGCCAAGATCTGTCAGCTGAGTCCGCCAGGCAGTACCCGCCCTCAAACAGGCAATCCTGGCGTATTACGGGCATAACCCCGCGGCCCGCGCGCAACGTCTCCACGACTAGCGATTCGACGCCCGAGGCGTGGTGTGGACGCAGATTGGTCAGTTGGTAAAGAGGTGGCTAACCTCCGGAGAAGGACCTAGCCCTATAGATAGGGTAATTATAGACCATTCCATACGTCAGCTGCCGCCGGACGCCTGCAGGGTACTGGCCCACCGCCACCCCGACACCGTGGATGACCTGGTCAGACAGCTGGAGAATTGGCAGGTGGCCCAGCAGCTGAGCAACTGGACCGGGACCACCCCACGACCCGCCGGGACCCGCCGAGACCGACGGGGAGCCACGACCCGTGCCCCAGCAGCCACACCAGTCCAACCGCTCGTAACCCCAGAGAGTCGCGAAAGGAGACGGTATTACGTGTGTGACCAGCCCGGCCATTTAGCGCGCTACTGCCCTTCGAAATTGGGACGTACCAATGCCGTCGGCCTACGCGGACAGGGGGGCGGACCGGCCCTCCATGCTGGCCACCTGCTGGGCACAGACGACGTCCTGGAGCCCGACCATACCAGCGAGGGACATGCAGGCCATATTGGACACCGGCAGCGTGGTCACCCTCCTCCGCCCTGACTTGGCGGGAGGGAGGGAGGGAGGAAGGGGAAACCCATGGAGGTGGTCTGCGTGCACGGGGACACAGGGACCTATGAGACCTGCCATGTGGTCGTACGGACACCACACGGGGTGTTTACGGCACAGGCGGGGATTGTACCCCACCTCCCGGTTCCGCTCCTACATGGGAGGGACTGCCCGATATTTAACCAGTTGTCGGACCCGACGCGAGAACTCCGGGACAGGGTCACCCGGCGCCCGTCGTCCCCCACGGAATCGATGGCAGAGGACCAGGAGTCCGAGGGGGACGGACCCTCTCCAACAGGGTTCACGATCCACCCGACGAGAGGGGGACCCACCCAACGCGGATCGCCGGGACCCCATTCCGACACCCCGGACACCCTCACGAGCAACCCGATCCCCCCAGAAGAACCGGAGAGCTCCCCCCTTACCGAGTTTTCCGATTTCCTTCCGGAGAGGGAGGTAGGCTCGGCCCGACCAGGACAGTTCGCCAGTGCCCAGCTCCAAGACGAGGCCCTGAAACACACCTGGAGCCATGTGGTGGCCCACGACGGTCAGACCCGGGACTCGGTGAGTCACACGCCACACCCACACTTATACAGCACGAGGGGGGGGCTGTTATACAGAGTGGTGGAAGGAGAGGAGGGAGTAAGGGAACAATTGGTAGTTCCCCGGGCGTACGTAAGCAAGGTGCTGTTTATGGCCCACACCCACCTCCTGGGAGCCAATTTGGGCATGGACAAGACCCGAGAGCAGGTCCTCGCAAGGTTTTATTGGCCAGGGGTAAAAAGGGACGTGGAGCGTCATTGTCAGGGACGCCCCGAGTGCCAGAGGGTAGCGCCTAGGGCCACAGTCAGAAACCCCCTTATCCCCATGCCAATAATAGAGACACCTTTCGAGCGAATAGCTCTGGACATTGTGGGGCCCCTCCCCAAGGCCAGCCGGGGTCACCGATATATCCTGGTCCTGGTGGACTACGCCACCCGGTACCCCGAGGCCCTACCCCTGCGCGCAGCCACCGCAAAGACGGTCGCCCGGGAGCTGATGCTCCTGTTTAGCCGGGTGGGGATAGCAAAAGAGGTGTTAACCGATCAAGGCTCATGCTTCATGTCCCATGTTATGAAAGAACTCAGCTTCCTGCAGGTGAAGCAGCTCCGGACCTCCGTCTACCACCCCCAGACTGATGGCCTGGTGGAACGTTTTAACAGGACATTGAAACAGATGCTGAAGAAGGCCATGGCTGAAGATGGTAAGAACTGGGACCAGCTATTACCCCATGTGCTAATCGCAGTCCGGGAGGTGCCCCAGGCATCCACCGGGTTCTCACCGTTCGAGCTGCTGTATGGACGGAGGCCCCGCGGCATCTTGGACATCGCCAAGGAAGCATGGGAGAGCCAGCCATCAACCCACCGCACCACCCTGGACCACGTAGAGCAGGTGAGGGACCGCATGACCCGAGTGTGGCCCATCGGCCGAGAACACCTCCGGCCAGCCCAGCAGGCCCAAGCCAGGGTCTACAACCGGGGAGCCCAGCTGGGAACCTTCCATCCGGGGGAGCTGGTCCTGGTCCTGGTCCCCACGGCAGACTGCAAGTTCCTGGCCAAGTGGCAGGGACCTTATGAGGTGGTTGAACGGGTGGGAGAAGTAAACTACCTGGTTAGACAACCAGGGAGGCAGAAGCCCACCCAGGTCTATCACATTAACATCTTGAAACATTGGAGAGGGGGAAGGGAACCCCCTGACCCTGCACCCCTGGCGCTGGCGGCCCGACAAGAGATCCCGGAGGTTCCGGTGGGCGAGGACCTCAGCCCAGCCCAAAAGCGAGACTTGGACGACCTTGTCATGCAGCACCGGGATGTGTTCTCCGAAATTCCGGGTAGGACCACGATCGCCCAGTCATGACATCCGGACGGCGCCGGGAGTGAAGGTGAGAGTTCCACCCTACAGGATCCCAGAGGCCCGGAGGGAGGCCATCCAGGCCGAAGTCCGCCAGATGCTACAGCTCCGGGTCATCGAGGAGTCGCGCAGTGCCTGGTCCAGCCCGGTAGTCCTCGTACCAAAGCCGGATGGATCTTACCGGTTCTGCAATGACTTCTGGAGGCTGAACGAGGCATCCGAGTTCGACGCCTACCCCATGCCCCGGGTGGACAAGTTGATCGAACGCCTGGGACCAGCCCGTAATCTTTCAACCTTGGACCTGACCAAGGGATATTGGCAGGTACCGTTGACCCGGGCGGCCCGGGAGAAAACGGCGTTTTCAACTCCAGGGGGGCTGTACTAGTGCACCGTCCTCCCCTTTGGAGTACATGGAGCGCTGGCCACCTTCCAACGCATGATGGACCAGCTCCTGAGGCCCCACCAGGCCTACGCGGCGGCCTACATAGACGACATCATCATATACAGCCACAGCTGGGATGTCCACATCCGCCAGCTGAGGGCGGTGCTAGGGGAGCTGCGGAAGGCGGGACTGACGGCCAAACCGGCCAAGTGCCGTCTCGGACAGGAGGACACGGCGTACCTGGGGTACCAGGTCGCGAGGGATCGCGTCCCGAGATGCCGTAGCGATAGCCGTTGCTGAAAGCCGGAACATTCTCGATATAGTTCACGGAACGCGACCAGACAGATAACACATTACATTTATTATTATTTATTATTAGCGTTCCTAATTACATTTATTAGAGTTACTAACTTTACATTCGTATTGGATTTTATTGTTTAATCGCATTAAGCTGAGTGTATAAAGCAGGTTTCAAAAAACATTCACGCTCATGTTGCCAGAGACAAAATAACATAATACAGATAACGGATCGCTAGATAACACTTGTTTTTACTTTATATTTGTATTGCATTTCATTGTTTAATCGAATTTGGCCAGTAAACTCGGTCATCCCGCGATCGTCCGCGGTCATCTCGCGATCGTCCGCGGCGCGGTCATCTGTTGCTAGGCAGGTTTGAATGGATTACGTCACCCGGTACGGGTGACGTAATCCGAGACGGTCCGAGACGGCCGTCTCGGACAGGAGGAGACGGCGTACCTGGGGTACCAGGTGGGGCGGGGGATCATTCGACCCCAGAAGAGCAAGGTGGCCGCCATCAGGGACTGGCCCCATCCCCGCACCAAGAAACAGGTGAAGTCGTTTTTAGGTCTTGTTGGGTACTACCAGCGATTTATACCCGGGTTCACCACGCTGGCCAGCCCCCTGAACGACCTGACCCGGAAGGCCCTGCCGGATCGGATCACCTGGTCCGAGGCAGCCGGCCAGGTCTTTGAGACGCTCCGCGAAGCCTTATGCGCGGAGCCGTTACTCATAACCCCTGACCCCTTTGACTTTGCCATTAAGTGGAGCCTCGACAAGCTGAGGTACTATCTCCTAGGGCGGGAGTTTACCCTGGTCACCGACCACGCGCCACTGAAGTGGATGGCTGGCGCCAAAGACACGAACGCCCGAGTGACCCGATGGTTCCTGGCCCTACAGGACTTCAGGTTCAAGGTGGACCACCGACCGCGCCGACGCACTGTCACGACGGGATGCTTGCCTGGGGGTTCCCCGTCTACCGGAGGCCTGAACAAGCGTTGGGGGAGTGTGGCATCCCGCCCCTTAAGCCTCAGCCAGGGCGGGCCCGAGGGTTTGTGTTAGACGGTATATACCGCCGCCATCCACTAATCGGCGACAAAGAGCCGCCCGTAGCTGTCGCTAATGAGCGAGAGTGGGAACAGCTGGCCGGAGGGAGGAGGAGACCAGGAAGCCACGGTATAAGGAGCCTGCGTGCGGCAACCAGGGGGGGAACACGAGCGCCAGCGACCTGGAGACGACGGCCGAACCAGTGCGCAACTTAGAGGCTCACAGAGACCATAGTCGTGTTATTTCAGTTAGTTTCAATTGTGTTACGCATTAAATGCCGAGTGCGGCTTCACCTCTCCACGATTGATTTATTCCGGGAACCTGACCCACGGGGAAGCGGGATCCCACAATATATATATATATATATATATATATATATATATATATATATATATATATAATAAATACTATATGTAAAAAATACTATTACATCTCTCTCTCTCTCTTTTTCTATCTGTCTACATTACCATCACCTCTATCACACACACACACACACACACACACACACACACACACACACACACACACACACACACACACACACACACACACACACACACACACACACCGGCCTCTAGCGATCATCAGATGGACCACATCTGGTTGAACCTGCCATCCTGAGCAGGCTCAACTAGAAGTTTGTTGACTAACTGACTGACCGCTGTATCTTTTTGCAGCACGGTTCACGTTGGAAACATGTGTTGGAAACCTTGAGTTCCACAGTGAAGGTGACCCTGGCGTCCTTATCCAGATGCCTGAAGATGACTTAATCCAGATGACTTAAAGAAATAACACATTATTGCTGCTGCTTCTGTTGCATAGATATTCAGAATCAACTCACTTGTCAGGCATCCAGTTTGGTGTCAAACTCGAACGGGCTGGCTTGCTCCAGATGTCCCACAGTAATCTAGTTACAGGAGCATTTGCTCGACACAAATATCAACGACAATCAAATGACATGAGATATTAACAGAATCAAAATGGATCAAATAAGACAGATGTGATGGAAAAATGGCATTGACACTTCTGGTCATATGCATCCCCTTGGCTGTAACATATGTTTATGTAAAAAATGAATTAAAATTGAAAAAAGTGAATTGAAATATCCATCTATTCTTTCAGCATCATTTATTCACTCATTCATGGTCAGCCGGATTTGACATGAACCCCTGTCATTGAGTATTCCATTACTTTTCCTAATGAACCACAGTAATATACAACCAAACTCAGAACCATTTGCAGATATGAAAAATCCGTAATCACATAACTATTAGGATACTTTTGTAAAAAACACATACAGTAATTTGCATTGATTGAAACATTAAGTTTGACGGTTAAACGCTGATGGTTTTGTCAGAACACAGACGTGTCAACTAATGACAACGCTCATTTAAAACTACACAGATGGTGTAATGTGAACGTGTTTGCCGCATTTGAGCATTCTCCTTGTCAATCTCAAATGATGGAGTTGCCAGCAAAGTTTCTCTTTTTCTGGTGGATTGAGCCAAACACTAATTAGATTACATCGGATTTCACTTCTCGTTTCGCCACAAGTGTGGAGTTTGCACAAAAATAGAAGGTTCAGAAATCTTCATGGGAATCGGTTGTAGCCATTGAACTTTTGGAGTCTTTCTCTTTTCACTGTCCCTCAGGCTTAGATCGGACACCAATGAGGAGAGAGGAGAGATTTGGACAGTTTTGGTAATTAAAACCATTTTTGGTTTATGGTAGCTAATATTTCTGTGTCTGCTGCACTAGGGTTCAGGAGCTTTGTGGGAGGAGTGTGTTTGAATCCATATCACTCGATATGTTTGTAGCTTAAACCAAATTGATTTTTTCCGTACAGGACAAAAAATCGTCATGCATGTATACATAACACATATGTTCTAAATCTCACACTAGTTTTGAAGTTTTACAAAGCGTGCCTTCCTCTAACTTGTATGAAAGATAAATAACTTTCACTTCGTTGTCGCCTTGCTAATCCTGGAAACAGCAGTCCTGCAATCAAGCAGAACTTCTGGGCAGAGGGGTGATGGCACAGAGCTTTATCAAGTATGTTAAGAATGGTTCAAACAATAATCCTGAATCAACAACAGATAAACAAACAGTGATTGGACTTTCATACTGCATTTGAAAGCTTCTAGATTAAACTAAGCACCATTATACCATACTTCTACACACATGTCCTGCTGTTTCCATGTCCCCCTGTGTATTCTTGAAACCTTAGTGTCTGTATGTCTCTGAGTGTGTGTGTGTGTGTGTGTGTGTGTGTGTCTGTGTGTGTGTGTGTGTGTGTGTGTGTGTGGTGTGTGTGTGCGTGTGCGTGTGCGTGCTGTGTGTTGCGTGCGTGTCGTGTGTGCGTGTGTGTGTGTGTGTGTGTGGTGTGTGCGTGCGTGTGTGTGTGTGTGTGTGTGTGTGTGTGTGTGTGTGTGTGTGTGTGTGTGTGTGTGGAGTACCAACTATTGTACCTCTTAGAGATATGGTAAAGGAAATGTAACAAGATGTTCTATAGGATGGTAGATCCAGGAGGGTAGGGGATACATAATGGAAGGGAGAGAGAGGGAAAGAGAGAGAACCTCAATCTTGGTCCAACATTATCGTATGTGTTCTCGTTTAGCAAAGTATGTATCAAATAGGGACAGGGAGTCCCTGTAGTGGTTTCAATGTACAGGGCCATTATTATATTTGTTCGTATGTTACAAAAAGGTCTCCATGATTTAAAACAGAGGGTTCATTTTTTCTTAGTTGCTATTGAAACCCAGCAGTCAGGTTGTTCTTAAAAGTGTTTTTTTCCTAGGTTTCCATTCTGACTTTCCTTCATGTTTCCATTCTCCCCAGATTGTGGTTTATATTTATGTCCTTTTCTCAAGCATCATCATCTTTAATTTGGATAATTTTTCACCTTAACCTTACTTTAAATCTCCTTTCCTTCACTTACACAGGTACCCAACCCTTCATGCCTTTCCCTTCCTGTCCTCCCCCTCTCCCTCCCATATCCCATGTCCCTGTCCCCTCCCTCCCATATCCCTCCCATATCCCTGTCCTCTCCCTCGCCTCTCTCCTTCCCATATCCCCCCAACTCTCCCTCCCCTCTCCTTCCATATTCCTGTCCTCTCTCCCTCCCCTTCCCATATCCCTGTCATCTCTGTCCCCTCTTATTCCATATCCCTGTCCTCTCCTCCCTCCCCCTCTCCCTCCCACAACCCTGTCCTCTCTGCCTCCCCTTCCCATAGCCATGTCCTCTCCCTCTGCTGTCCTTGTCTTCATCATGCTTTTCTTATCCTTACCTGTCACATTAAGCCTTCTGGCAGAATGAAGCCAACTCCCCCCTCCCCACCTCCCAAGGGCTGCTTAAGGCTTCTGCTTCAGCACATGCAAAGCTCCACATCGCTACTCAGACCTGAAATCAGCCATTTTACCGACCCTTGAAGTGGTTACCAATGCGTCGGCCCTCTCTGCAGAGGTTAGCGTCAACTAATCTCTGATTGGAGTGTTTTAACCAAAAAAATCAAATTAGGTGCATTGTGGGAAAGGGGGCTGGAGAGGAGAGACCATGGACCACGCCTGTTAAGCAGAATTGACATGTTTGCTCAAAGTGCCGCCCGCTGTGTCCGTCAGTGTGCGTGTTCAACTCAGATCACCAACGATTTGCTTGGGAGAGGAAGTGTGAGATGTTGCACCCTTTGTCACTCATCAACCGGTTTTCTGTAGCACTGTTTTTAAATGAGCGACGACATGTTGAAGTGTTTAAGAACCAGGTCATAAAGGCAGGAGCCAAAAAGGGTGCAGTTCACAACTGACCTTAGCCAATGCAGCATTAACAG
Organism: Melanogrammus aeglefinus; assembly: GCA_900291075.1. NCBI lineage: Eukaryota > Metazoa > Chordata > Actinopteri > Gadiformes > Gadidae > Melanogrammus > Melanogrammus aeglefinus. Next base: position 17,430 of record OLKM01002100.1, on the reverse strand, counting down.
AGTTTTTATACAGGTTGTTTTGGAAATGATCTGGTCTCCTGTTTGACATAATGTAAATAAATACGAAGCCCCAAATTGAAATTTATCTGGAGAAAAAGATGACACTTTTATTCCATCCATCCACCTTCCCTCCTTTTCTAGGCTGCCTTGACCTTTTAGAGCCAACACAACAGAGCACTCGCTGTGGGAAGTAGCTGTTCATTAAACACCTTCCCTATTGGAAGCCATTGCGTATTAATAAACCACCAACATGTAATCCAGCAAAGGTTTCAGAGGTTGGTGTGAACTCTAAATCTGACATTTCCACTCACATATTATGTTACTGAACCTTTAAAGTTTTACAGGGGGGGGAGGGAAATCACATTCTGAGGAGGGCTTTTCCCCCCACCACTTTCTAGTGTCGCCATTTCCCAGAATTTCCCCGGCTGATACTTCATGATTTGAGGTTTTTGAGAATGATTGATATTTATTTTAAAAATGTTTCCTTTTTCTCAGTCAAAGCATCTATATATATATATATATATATATATATATATATATATATAGCTAGAGATATTATATATATATATATATATATATATATATATATATATATATAGTATATATATATATATATATGAGAGAGAATTTTTTAGAATGCTCCCAGTAGTTACTTTACCAGATTGGCTTAATGTTTCAGTGTTGGGGTGCAATAGCTCTGGTGTGGAGGTAACGTTCCTTTTTTCTAAATCAAATGGCCTTCAGTAGCTAAGCTCTTGTATTGATCTAATAGAGCATTGGCAGTGGACGGCAGCGTCCTCACACGTCGCATTTCCTGATCATTTCTGACGCTCAAGCAGAGCGGAGCTTGCTGTTGCAGTCTGAATTAAATCTCAGATTCATTCCCTCCCTACAAGAATGATAGACATGGACGGACGCAATGTGTTCTATGGGGCTTTGGTACGACAGTGACATCACAAATCAATCGTTGAGCTGATGCTATGACCATAGAGACACACCCACATGCACGCACCCAACCACACACAGACCAGACACACAACGTTGATAGCAGAGGGAAATTATTATTTCTTTGCTCCCAGGCTTAATATGTAGTATGAGCTTGATTTATCTCATCCTGTAAACACCTCTCAATTTGGCAGGGTTTGGTTCAATCTGGCACGTGATGTTAGTTGAGATCTCAGTTTAATGATTGTGTAATAAACAATTGAACTGAACATTTTTCACTGATCACTGATTTTGGTCACTGATAGGCCTTTAGCATTAAATAAGCATAATAAAGTAGCTTCAGATTTTCGCCGTTTAGCTCATTTTTCTCTGGAAGATAGCTTCTGTGTAGGGAAGCTTAATTTAATGTAGAGTAACTGGGAGCTTAGCTCACTGCACTTTTAAAGTAACTTGCCCAACACTGTGTATTTTTTATGTATAAAATATACATATAAATATATATATATTCATGTTGTGAATGAGAAAGACCCAGCAGGACGCCCAGTGTCGTAATTTGATTCCTGCCCCCAGAAATATCCCTTCTTTCATATGGAAAATAAAATATATTCTGGACACGCTTTCTCAGAGTCTATCCATCAAAAATTGGTTCAAACTCGGTCACTTTAATTATTATCCTTATTATTATTATTATTATTATTATTATTATTATTATTATTATTATTATTATTATTATTATTATTATTATTATTATTGCCATGTTAATCCCTGGATCAGATCTGATTGCATAACAAAGGTTTATAAAAACTAGGTTGCTGTGCTGAAAACAGACACACACAGTCAGTTTGCACACACAAACACACGCACACAAACCCCCCCTTCCCCCGCAAACACCCACACACATGATAAAAAATCCAATCCACTTATGCATAAATGACATGCACGCACACATGCAGTCAGAACATAATGAATGACCTCCATATGCTTCCCCCTTATCTCTCTTTGAAATTGTTTCACACAGGCCGTAACAGACTAGAAGACGATATGCTCATCCATATGCTAATGTTACAGTCTCACACATGCATAGATGCACAGATCTCGGCACTTAAATGCGGCGCGCATACGTACCCCCGTCCGCACACACACCATGACGCCTCCCCCGACTGCCCCCTCTGTTTTGTGGAGGGAAATACGATCATGGAAATACGACAATGAAACAATGATCAACTTTGTTGATAATGTCGTGATAAAAAATGTAAGCAACCCTCTCTCCCTTCTTCTCTCTCTTGATGTCTCTCTAGAGAGATTAACTATCTAACAAGGCTCATTGTAAATATTCTACTATCAGATTTGGCCACTGTAACAATTCGCATGAGAATGGAGCATTATTTTGTGGCAGTACTGTACACTATATATACTGTATATATATATATATAAATGAATTATATGCATTTAAATGGCCGCCTTAAAACAGATCGTACACATGCCTTTGTGCCTCATGCCTGAGGGAAATGAGCATCGAAAAGAAAGCTGAAAGGATACGAGAGAGAGAGAGAATACAAAATAAAATAACGAGCATAAAGGTGGGAGAGACTGAGACCCAGAACACAATAGCAGAAGCACAGCATTAAGGTTACCCCACAGTATTGATTATTGATCGTGACATTGAAAACCTTCGAAGTGTGAAAGTTGCAGAAAGTGTCGGGATAGCGGAGGCAAGTCAGATCAGAACTGGCGGCGCCTCTGAGACTGATAATTGCCTTGGCCATGTCCCGTTGTGTTCGCTTTGGCCATCTATTTGCAGATTCAGATCCTGGGCTTGTTGGGCTTTGGCCTCCCCCGGCCACGGGCTTGTTGTCATTGGCAACTGCGCAGTCTGGCCGGACCGGTTCAATCTGGGGGCTTTTAGTGGCTTGCCTTCTGTCCAACTGCCATTCTCTGTGAGTGTTTGCAACTTGGTCGTTTAACAGACGCCTTCATCCAGAGTGGCGTATGGGGAGAAGAAATACAGGCCATTAAAGCAGTGAGTGGAGGTTAGGCCATTGTGCTCCAGGATGCCCGGGGGGCTGGGGACCACCAAGATAAACCCAGAGAGTCCTGCAGTCCAGCCTCAGCCTCAGCTCCGGACCGCCCTGCTCTCGCTCCCTGTGTGTGTGTGTGTGTGTGTGTGTGTGTGTGTGTGTGTGTGTGTGTGTGTGTGTGTGTGTGTGTGTGGTGTGTGTGTGTTGTGTGTGTGTGTGTGTGTGTGTGTGTGGTGGGGGGGGGGGGGGGTGATGTGGCTTGCTGCTGCATGGTCTGCCAGGATACAGGTTGCCAAGGGTCAAGGATAGTGTCTTGTTTACTGCAGCCGTTACTATAAAAGCAAATCCAGAACATTAAAGGGGGGGAAAACCCTAGTGGCTTAGTAGCATGGTCACGTTGTGTCTGTGGTGGTAAATGAGTCACTCGTCGGACTCACCAGGGACGCTTGAACCACTTAAAAGACAAAAGTTGTCTGGGTGATCAAACCGTCATCACTGGCTCGTCTGGCTTCACTAAGACATCAGCTAGCGATATTGTTTGTCGTAGTAACTTCCTTGTGCAGTTTCGCAGTTTCGGCAAAGAATCATTGAGCGTGGGCGCTCCTGCCACTGATGTAAGCAATGGCAATACAGAACTTTGCTCTTTGTGATAAGACATTTTGGAGAATACTATTCAGAGTGATTTACTGTTTGGCACTCCACAAACTCTGCCCTTGTCATTTAGTCTTAATGATTCTGGGTTCATGGGTGTGTGTGTGTGGGCAGTTCTCTGGGGAGGGAGGCTGTTGTCGGATTTGTGCGTCTTCATGGTGTGTATGTACCTGGCCCCCACTCACTCCTGGCCAAATGCCACCGGCCATCTGTGACCGGTATTGTGTGTGTGTGTTTGTGTGTGCTTGTGTGTGTGTGCTTGTGTGCATGCGTGCGTGCGTGCGTGCGTGCGTGCGTGCGTGCGTGCGTGCGTGCGTGCGTGCGTGCGTTGTGTGTGCGTGCGTGCGTGCGTGCGTGTGTGTGTGTGTGTGTGTGCGTGCGTGCGTGTGTGTGTGTTGTGTTTGGCATAAAATATTTGTATCAATGAATAAAGGAGTAAATAGAAAAGGTGAATATTCACTGGTGATGACTGGTTATTTCTAGTGAACTTTTACAAAACAAAATAAGTCACCATAATCAGTGATTTTGATTATGCCCATCCATGCTCCAAACAGCCTGCATGAGTAACCTGTTACCTATCTTTCTAGTGAGTGAGTTTACCTTAATGGTTTGTGAGTTTACCTTGATAGTGTTGGAGTGTACCTTAATGGTGTGTGAGTTTACCTACAGTATCTAGTGAGTGAGTTTACCTTAATGGTGCGTGAGTTTACCTTGATAGTGTTGGAGTGTACCTTAATGGTGTGTGAGTTTACCTTGATAGTGTTGGAGTGTACCTTAATGGTGTGTGAGTTTACCTACAGTATCTAGTGAGTGAGTTTACCTTAATGGTGCGTGAGTTTAGCGTTGTCTACTGTGCCACTCAAGCCAACATTGTAACATATATAAATGTAAACTCACACCCCATATAGGTAAACAAATGCTTTAGGTCAACTCATACACCATTAAGGTAAAACCATATAGGTATCTCCTCAATTCAGTGACTTGAGGAAGGTCTACGTTGGCCAAATCTCTGGCCTGGACATTTCCGCAGCAATTTGTGTTGAATTAAGTGTATACACATTTCTAATACTGTTAAAAATAGGTGCTTGTTATTTCGCAATGAATCCCTGAATAAAGATGATTTTCTCATGAGATTAGCACTGTTAAAATAAAATACAGAATTACCTGAAGTGAGCAACCCTAAGGTGAGTACAAGCGCAGTAGATGATGACGTTCCCTGCCTAAGGAGGTTAATCCTCCAAAAAGAACCGTTGTGGCAAATAATCACTTCAGCTTTGGCATACAACATATGGAACCAAAATATATGAAATGACGTTGAGGCCAAAGGGTGTACATTTCAGCAGTGGATGTGCCGAGCTAAACATGAGTGACGGTTGTTCAGTTAGACCCTGGTGCGCTTCGCAGCTCTGCCTCCCAGCTCGGGCTCACTTCCACCAACACACAACAATTGTTGTGCATTGTCGTCTATACTTCGGCTGGTCGCTAATTAGACACCATTAATACTTCCATTCATCTCCAGAATAACTCCTCAGTGCAGAAGGCGTTAATCCCCGCTTTGTTGGACCACCATTAGTGTGTGTGTGTGTGTGTGTGTGTGTGTGTGTGTGTGTGTGTGTGTGTGTGTGTGTGTGTGTGTGTGTGTGTGTGTGTGTGTGTGTGTGTGTGTGTGTGTGTGTGTGTGTGTGTGTGTGTGTGTGTGTGTGTGTGTGTGTGTGTGTGTGTGTGTGTGTGTGTGTGTGTGTGTGTGTGTGTGTGTGTGTGTGTTTGTGTTAGGAGTGTGTTATGTATGTGTGTGTGTGCGTGCGTGTGTATGTGCCCAAAGAAGCATGGGGAAAAACGGTGTAGTACAATAAACCAATCCCAATGAGCCGTACATTTACAGGGATCATTACACCAGAATATTATTCCCTTCCCGGCAAGCACAGGCACAAACATACACATGCACACATGCACGCATGCTGGCAGTCCTGATTGTTCAGATAGCATAGGATTTGAGGCTAGAATCTAGCAAGAATAATGTGTAAGAGTAGCTCTCAGGTTCTCCCCGATTTTTCCAGATTTCGTTGCAGTGGTGAGTCTGAAAGCTTTCGCAAATAACTTAATTATGCAAAGTATGTATCTTCCTTCCGACGGAGGCATACTTACAAGTCGTTCTATATATATTGAAAAGAAACATGACAGCGAAAACATGCTGTTGAAAGAGCAACTGGCAAGTCGTCATGAGTGAATGGCGAATATAATTGTAAAGTCAGGAGTTTTGACCAATTACATATTATGTATTATTCCTGTTGGTGTTCCCCTGTAGGTCAGGGGCCTTTGGACATAAAATACTGTAACAAAATGATAAAGAAGCTCCTGGTAGATCATATTCTGCTCATCCAAACCTCCATTTGTCTTGTCCTCTCAACCTCCAGGCCTCCTCTCCTCTAAACCTTCTGGCCTCCTCTAGACCGCTGGGCCTCCTCTAAACCTCCAGGCCTCTCTATTGTTTACTGCTTGGCCATTCATCTTCCTCATTTTTTTGCAGCTTTCGCACCAGTTTCCTTAGCCTATATACCTCTGTCTCTAAGAGACCGTCACCTCCCCTCTGTCTAATTAGTTTCCTCACAGTGCCAATTAATTCCAAACGATTAGGAAAAAAATCCTCAACAACAACGTCCCTTTTGCCTTTAGTTTTTTCCAAAAAACTTCTCACTTGATCCAGACTATATCCCTGTCTCCCCTGTCCATCTGGAAGTAGCCGTTTAGTCAAACCTTCACACCTTTCACAAAGGCTGGACAAGACAAAAGACAACCAAACAAAAGAGGAACAGAATATCTGTTATTTGATCAGATACACCTATTGAAAATGCACTAGAATAGGATTGACAAAAAGGAGAAGGCAGTCGAAGGGAAGAAAAGATAAAAACGGCTGGGAAAAACAAAAACTAAAAGAAAGTCCACAGACAAAAGTAGTTCTTTATATCACACCTAGCGACAAAGCTAAGTAGTAGTCGTGCATGTTTGTGCATGTTTTCTGTACAATGGTTTTGTATGAGTGAGCACGAACAGGAGGCACAAAAAAGCAGAGCTGAGAAATAGTCACGAATTGCAAAACGTAGTAGGCGCATTGCTTTTATCTTTCTCTGCCACCTCAACCTGCTGCTCAGTTTCCAAATTGTCAACGACTAAAGTCACCCCACTACCCGCCGGCCCCGGCAACGCCGGCCCCGGCAACGTTGGTACTGGCAACGCACGACACTGACAATATGGATGTGCCCCGGCAACGCGGACCGCGAGCAACGCCGAGCAACACGGCATACAGCCGGCCCTCTGGCACACTCGTCCTCCGAGGCAGCGCTTCGCTCCCGGCCATTGTCCAGGCGTCCGGCAGAACGCATGACGAGGCAAACGCCGACACACTGCAATACGCTCGTGCCACGGCAACGCACGGCCCCAGGCAACGCCGGCGTGCGACCAGCCGTACAGTGTGCATGTTTGTGCATGTTTTCGTACAATGGTTTTGTATGAGTGAGCACGAACCGCGCTTGACCACATCCGAAGCATTTCATTGCCTCTGTGGTCGCATAAATCGTATAGTCAAAGCCATCAACCTTAAATCTCATGGCCAAACTTAAGTCATCAATACCTGCTTTTAAGATCATATATACATATCTCCTGAATCCTACAGCGTGCTTTAGCTTAGGCGATTTACAACCCGAAGACATCATCTTAATAGCCGACACAAGCTGCCCATGACGGGACAGTTCCTTTTCTAAAGCCTCATCGCTTACAAAAGGAGGCAAATTAGACAAAATGACTTTTTTTGAGGGATTATTAAGCGGAAAAATTGCAGTCTGCGTGTTTCTCAAAACACAGGCATGTGACTATAGGGAACATTGAAATGAAACTCAGTAAAGGAAGAAATGACAAGATTAAAGATTCAAAATGTCAGACTATTCTTCGGATCCCAAGTGTCTGTGTTACTATTTTTCTAAATCGCTATCGACCCTTACCCTTCAAGTATTTCTAATTCAATGGTATACTCTAACCCTAACCTATTTATTCCAAGCTACAGACAAATCCAAAATCTCAAAGAGAATATTTTCCAAAAAAGCATTAAAAAAGAAAATGTCTGCTAGGGCACAAGGAGCACCGTGTAGTGTATTTACCAGACACATGTTCTGCATATACCAATGGTTGGACGAGTAACCACCAACATGCCCTGTGGCACATGGACTGACTGGATTAGGAGCAGAAACTTTCAAAGGACAACTTTGCGTTCCCTTGACCCAAAGAACCATTCTGTCATCCCGAAGCAAGTTGCTATGGAGACTGAGAGAGCCTGCACAAAACGCTCACAGCAAGGCGCAGAGAGAGAGAGAGACGCAGAGACATGAGAGAGAGAGAGAGAGAGAGAGAGAGAGAGAGAGAGAGAGAGAGAGAGAGAGAGAGAGAGAGAGAGAGAGAGAGAGAGTGGGAGAGTGAGCGAGAGAGAGAGGGTGAATAAGCAACAAGCTATCCTGACACTGAACACAACTTGCCAATTGGCAGCTCAACAACAGGGGTTATTGTCCCCACATCTCAAACACTTAACAGCAGGCTCACATGCACACTCACACACATGCATACACACACACACACACACACACACACACACACACACACACACACACACACACACACACACACACACACACACACACACACACACACACACACACACACTGGCAGCAACACACACACACATGTGCTGGCAACAAAACAGTAACACGGCAGCAACCCCCCAACACACAAACACACACACACACACACACACACACACACACACAACACACACACACACACCACACACACACACACACACACACACACACACACACACACACACACACACACACACACACATTCATTCACACTGGCAGCAACACACACAAATGCACTGGCGGCAACAAAGACAAACACACAAATGCACACACACACACCACACACACACACGCTTTTAATAACACACACACACATGCACACACTAACACACGCAAGAACGCATACACAAACTGGCAGCAGCACACACACATATACTGACAGCAACACACACATACAAACACACTATCTTTCGAGTGCAGAAGAGACAAAGGAAAGAGTTTCATTCGGCAGTGTCTGAAGATGTGGAATAAATTGTGCAGGAGTGTTAGGAGGAAGTGTGTGTAGTGCGCACCTGGCTTCTATTGTCTCAAACGCACAGTGGGGGGGTTGCACTGCCTGTCTATGGTGTGTGTATGTGGAGTATGTGTGTGGTTTGTGTGTGTGCGTGTGCGTGTGCGTGTGTGCGTGCGTGCGTGCGTGTGTGTGTGTGTGTGTGTGTGTGCCGGGGCAGGGGGTTGAGGACAGATCTCATCAGGGAATGGGTGTGTGACAATGCAGGCTGGCTGGCTGTGGGACGGATCACAGAGGAGACGAGGCCCAGACGGGCTGTCATGTGCCGGTGTCACACAGGTCTCTGCCTCCACTCGCTGCAAAACAAAACTGCAAAACAACCGTAAATAACAGGTAATGAATTAGGCTTGATTGCAAAAGTTTATTTTTGGGAAGAAAGTTATGAATGGATGGTAACATTTCCTAGTCTTGTCTAGTGTACAAAGAATGCCTCCTTCCTGTTTCATGGGCACAGTTACAGATGTTTATTTTTCCCTAAATAATAACTGTTATTGAGTTTATTGGCTGTGGAAGTTTTTTTTCTTTGACCAGAGCTTTCATCTAATAATTCTACTTGCAAACATAATTGTGGAAACAAGCGGCTCTGTCTTGGCAATCGGATATGGCAAATTACCTATAATGACTGTGATTTCATTCATTGTCATCTGAACGTCTGCAGTGGCTGGCGTTTTGTCAAATGCATTTCCCACTGAAAAGCCCTGGGAGCTGAATTGTTGTGCTATGCAATCACTGGTATAAGCGGGGAAGCCTCGAGCTGTAGGACCTAAAAGCACGTTTGGCTCAGCCCAGGCCCTGATCATGTTACACATCTCCATCATTCCACTGCTAGGCAAATCAAGATGGCTGACACGCAAGGCAAGCTGAGATCTTCATTGTATTAACCTGCATTGTTATTCAGTTATAATTCACCTCTGCAGGGGGTGCTGAGGTGAAAGGGTTAATGAGCTGGTAATTTCCAGGGAAACTCAACTTTATTGTAGCTAATGACATAACATAAGAGGATAGGAACATTACATTTCATGGTCATTCTCATCACACCCTGGTTGTGCTAAAAAAAACTGCTCTGGCACACTTAAAAATTGCCGCTCATTGTGGGTTTATTGGCCTTTGGCTTCATGAAGCTCTCACAGTGTGAGTGTGTGTATTTGTTCTTGATTTCTAGGTGTGTGTGTTGGTTTTTTGTAGCGCCTGTGCTCATGTGTATAATTATGTCCTCATGCCACTTAACTGTGAACACAATTGCCTCATAAAGCATTTAAGACACACAACAGACGCAAAACGACACTTCACAAATAGTGCACAACACTACTTAAGACGGGCAGGAATTGCACACCAAAGAGCAAACTTTGCCATGGAAGGTGTAGCCAATCAACATAGAAAAGGGGCTCATTTGACTTAATCATGTAAAACATTAGAGCCAGGGTGGGAGTCAACGGCGGCTGCAGATGGCACCATTTCCCAGCCATAACCATTTCAATGTTTACTTTGAAACGGCTCTTAGCGACAACCACTGGTGATGTATCCTTCACTCAAAGGGGAGCAGTTGTTGAATGCGTGTCCCGAAGCCATTGGTAACAATATTTTCCCATGCTAATGAGATGTGAGTCTTTTAATCAGCTAGAATTAACATTGAAACCGGAGAAGAAGACCTAGTGTTGATGAGATTAGGTCCAGTGTTTGTCATGGAATTAATAGGTCCACTTCCAACCTTTATGGAGGGTTCCCCATTTCAAGTGCTGACATGATATGCCGATTAATACAGAGCTCAAACAGATGTGATTGTGCACTCACATGTGGATGAACAAACTGCATACATATCAATAGGAAACGAAAGGCGTGCGTAACAAACGCGCACGCATGATCACCAACAAACACACACATGCAGACAAACAAATATAGCGTAACGAAATGCACCACCAAAATGGGTGCTTTCTAAAAATATCAAGTTATAAACTGCAGAGCATTGTGTCTCATTTTGTAGGCTCACCCCTGTACTGACACACACACACACACACACACACACACACACACACACACACACACACACACACACACACACACACACACACACACACACACACACACACACACACACACACACACACACACACACACACACAAACACACTGAAATAGCCGTTGCTAGACTCAGTGATCAGTAAATGCTTTATATATTGTAAGTCAATTAAAGCATTGGATTTTAACCTTAGATTACAGATGGGGAGAATTTGAAGCATACTCTGTATGTACTTTAGCTACGAGACATTACCCTGAACGCTGAATGGGGATGACCTCTCGCGCATGGAGGAAACCTCTCCCAGTGGGTGGTCCCAGTATCTGAAGACCAGCCACACAAACGGTGTAGTAGCCTCCACTCTGCTCCTAGCGGAAAGTCGACCGGCGGCAGCAGAGTAACTCGGGTGTTCAGTGCCACTCCATCCTCCCAGAGTCAGACCCCTGACTGGTAAAGGTCGACAACATTGTTTCCCATGAAAGATCGCTCACTAATCCAGAGGCAGTCACTTCATTAGCTGCTATTTTTAGACCCGCCGTTCGGGAGACCCATACTCGGGATGAATCTTAAAGAGTTCTTATGAGAGTCGAATCTTAAAAGCTTAACTCTCCCTTCCGCTCAGTGCAGGAACTTTATTCATTCATTGTAATTATTTGGGCAGAACGCTGTGTCTCTCTAACCATAACCATCCACCCTCTGAGCTTGGTTTTTACCCAACCTCCCATGAGATTGAGAGGTCGATGTCTCAATCTGGTCGCTGACAGACTCCTTCTGCTCGGCTGTACACTACCGCCGCCTCGGCCTTAAGCAGATATCAGCCTCCTGATCCATCATGTGATAATTGATAACTTTCACATAGATACAGAAATGAAATGTGTGCAAATGTGCTAATATAGATTGAATGTTCTTTCAAGCAGCAATACGGGTGTTCGGTCAATAGAATGGAATCAACACACTCCCCGCAATGCTTGTACACACACACACACACACACACACACACACACACACACACACACACACACACACACACACACACACACACACACACACACCAACACATACATACACCCACACGAACACCCACGCACACACACACGCACGAACACGCACACACATCCACTCTAACTTGAACAAATTGGATGGATATCAAAGCCTGGCTTGAGGTCATCGTACCAAGTCAAGCATAACAGCAATGTTGATAAATTGGACAATGTGGAAATAATAATAACATCTGACAAACTTTTGGTTTTCCCTTTGTTCCCGGGCTTCTTCTTCCCCGTATGAAGTTAATATGAGTTATCTCCAAGAGCCTTTTATATAACAGTTTGTAATGAGGCATGGATGTTTGCCAGGCTTGATAAATGGGTACTGTTTTGGAGTACTTAATGTCAAATCCAAAATGTGCTACCGCTGCGACTGCGACTTCAAAAATTGAATATGCGGTTAAAAAAAGAAGAGAACTGCGGGCATATGGAGTAAATTAAACACTACTATCGTTGCCAACAACTGGAAACCAATAAATCTGGGGGAAAAAGCCATACTTTCCGGAGCTTTGTTAGTATTTTGGTTATTTTTTTGGTTTCATAACAGTCTATTTTTATTTTACTCAAGACATTAACTCTCTATTGTTCACCTCGATTTGACAGTTAGACAATGTGGCGCAATATGGACGCATTAGCTGCCTCATTAGCTGATATATTTGGGCCTGCTTGCTAGACTTTCTTATAATTTAGCCTTTCTTTCACATCGCTTCGACAATTAATTTGCTGTTGTGATTGTGTTATGTTATGAAATGTCTGTTATTAAAAACATGGGGAAAGCAACACTGATGTGGCTGATCCCATCCGAGCATCCTGCCCGGTGAGTGTGTCACACTGCGCTCCCCCTCCCATCGCAGACCTGATGCTGGGCGGGCGCCATCCACGTGAGTGGTCTCAGGAGGGCACTGTGTCTCAATGTCTAGTCACACACCCCTTTGCAGCAAAACCTACCGATTTTTTTTTAAGTGCACACACACCCACACACAAAATGAGACGCTGGGACGCCAAGAGACGGCGCTTTGTGCTGTTTGACCTAGAAGAGAGTGTTCACCTCCACCAGCGCTTTGAACTCCTGCTAACACAAACCAAGGAGCAGCAGAGCTTCAAACAGCTCATCCGTTAGTAATGTCAATCTACTGAGGATGCTGTCACTGCTGTGGAAGTGGGTCCTAGCAATGGTGGACCCGTCTGATCTCACTTTGCTGGCAGGTAAAATAACGAAAGATGAAATGAAACGAGTGCCTACAGAATAGTGCTTCAGCTGTCATCAACTTGAAAGTGTTTGCTGACTTTGTGGCTATAAGGCTTGCCAATAAACACACACAAGTAAGTTCAAAATACAGGGTCCCTTGCTCCTTAGAATGTCCTCTGCCCACAAACTGACTCTAGGCATTGTGCATAGCATATGTTAATCCATTTCTTACTTTTTTTTTTTTATTATTATTATTATATTGAAAAAAAATAAGTGTTTGTTGTTTTAGCGATTTTGTATTTCCTATTGAAAAGCTAAAAATGTTGCCCATCCATTAGCAGTAAGCTCATATAGGGTTGAAAATAATCACAAGGCTTTTCAATCCAATTTGATAGGATGATGCTATATATATGCTGATAATATTCTGTAAAAATATGCTACGCATTGCATATGCTCAGGTTTTTTACGATAAAAATAGCACAACACACACACTTACACGCACAAAATTACATCAAACCACTGACTTGTATTTCACAGGCCCGAAAAAAAGCCAATGCTAATGAGATATTGAGCAGAGCCGGAGAGCGTCGGTTCATTATAAACACCACTCTCGGTACTTGAAAAACACATCTCATTCACTTAGCTCCTGGTCCGTTCAGGCAGTCTGGGAAAGGCTGCAGTTTCCCCTCATGGTAGACAATGTGGGGGAAAATTGGTTTTCAAGTTCGGATATTGTGGTATAGACCAAATATTAAACCAAGTAAAAATAAAAGTTTGGTGTCCAAAACTATCTGTCCTCAAAACAGATACTACCTACTTCCAGTTCTCTCTCCTCTATTTATTCAACCCGGTATCACGAGATCTCGTTCTCATGCGCACGAAACGCGTTAATTGCTATTGAATCGTGTCCCAGAGTACGATTGTTCTACTTTTTTTTCGTGAAACAGCATCAGCGAAATTTTAACCAATGCATTCTGAATGCACATCCTTCACCGACTATATTCTTGGTCATAACTATCAAATCCAACATCCTTCACATTCGCCGAGCGACCGATTATGAAAGTAAAATGCACATTTCTCGGTAAAAATGTTTACATAAACACTTTTAATGGCGTAAACCGCCATTAAAAGCGTTAAAAGCGTCTATATCGGTGTCTTGGCCATAGTCAAGGATGAGCTCGTGAGCATCTTTCCTATTGATAGTGTTTTTAGGTAGTTTTTCTGTGAAAATGGCGGACATACTTTCTTATTCTGGGTGGAAAATATGATATTTTAGCATAGTTACGCCATTAAAAGTGTTTATGTAACATTTTTAGAGCGAGAAATGTGCATTTTACTTTCAATAATCGTCGCTCGGCGAGTGAAGTATGTTTGTTTGATAGTTATGACCAAGAATCATAGTTTGTGAAAGGATGCGCATTCAGCAAATGCATTGGGTTAACATTTCGTATGAGTTTCACGAAAAAGTCGAACCAATCGTACTCTGGGACACGATCAATGGATTTAACGCGTTTCGTGCGCATGAGCACGAGATCTCGTGATACCGGGTTGATTTATTTCGGGTTTCAGTTTGACCGTATTTTTTTGTTTGTTGATACATTCAAGGAGAAGGCTTGACAAAAGAAACAAAATGGGGACTGAATTGGGGCCAGGAAAGGTTGACGTTTCCAATCCTTCATCATCAGCAAATTACATTTTGATGTTACCTCTGATTAGATGGGGTCAGGAGTGACCTAAAGGCTAGGACTTCTTTCACGTATACCAGCCATTAGTTCTCCTTTCCTCAAAGATGGATCCACCTCATGTATCTGTATGTGTCTCTCTTTGTACACAAGTGTGTTATAGTGTAGCCATGCAATGACGTACTGTGTTTGTGTGTGGGTCTGTATGTGTGCGTATGTGCGTATACATATATGTGTACGTGTTTTCCTGTTTGTGTCCCTGTGTGTGTGTGTGTGTGTGTATACATGTGAACGTGTTTATTTTGTGTGTCCCTGTGTGTGTGTGTGTGTGTGTGTGTGTGTGTGTGTGTGTGTGTGTGTGTGTGTGTGTGTGTGTGTGTGTGTGTGTGTGTGTGTGTGTGTGGTGTGTGTGTTTGTGCGTGCAGCGCGTTTGTCGCCAGCGTGAACAGCAGCAATGTTGCGGGTCTGTGATGTCACTTGGAGACTTAGCTCTGTGTGCGGTTGCCCTAGCTGCCCCCCATGATTCACCTGTCACACTCCTGTAGTGACTGGTGTCAAAAGCAGAGGTCACCTCCGTCCGAACCACTTCTCTCAGCTCATGGGAGGGGGTAGTGTTTACCACTGGATGATATTCATTGATGTAACACTAATCCATTCAACATCATTAACTATTTATTTTCAGTTACCAGGGTAATTACATGCCACAGTACTGTAAAATGACATCTGCTTAAGAGGTTTCTTGATATGGCATTATCATATTAAATTAAAATGAATAAGATACAAATACAACACTTCCTTATTCAATGCTAAAATATTCAGTCAGCATGTGAATTGTTAGTTGAGTAAACATTTCCAGGGTGTTGAAGTATTTACAACTCCAACTCACATCGATAATGTTATGAGTGCATGATAAAGCACACAAGTGTGAAGTAGAATCTCGTCCAAAAGAAGCCATTACACATGGCGATGATAAACAGAGGGAGATAAATGGCTCTGTGGATTAAAGTTAAACTGCCAGCATTGAAAGATGCATTTTCTCTATCTGTAAGTAGATGCCAGCCAGAAACACACAAACACCAACATCCGTCCCAAATATAAACCCACCCACCCACACACGCATTTATGCAAAACTTCACACACTACAGTGCGAGCAGAAATACAATACACAAACCATACACTAAAAACACACCACCATATTTGCAAATCAGTACCAAATCAAACACAAACACGTTTTATTTTTTTCTGTGCCCATTTGTGTTTGTGTGCAATTCAGCACTCTCATATTGCCCTGTCAGGGTAATGCCTCCCATGGCACAGGAAGCCAATGGCACCTGGCCCCAAGGCATAGCTAGGCCGGCTCATACATTCACCACGCACTGAGCGACACGCTTTTACCAGCTCCCTCGACGCACACAATAGACTCGCCACTCAAGGCCGATATGTACATAAGACGCACGACCCTACTGTAACGACACTAACCTGAACTCCACCAAGGACAGCACAACGCAACGCACCTCCCCGCCGCCCGCCCGCCCTGCCCCGCCCGCCTCGCCCGCCCGCCGCCCACGCACACCACACCAACAACACACCACTACACCCACAACACCAATACAACACAACACACGATCCTACAACATCACACCACTCACACACACACACACACAATACACTACACACACACACACACCCTTTGTTATTCATTCCTCTACCAGGGCATTAATAGGAAAGAAAAGATAGTAGATCCGTGCACATGCACCTGAAACACAACATACACGCAGAGTGGGATTCCAAGGGTAATTGTTTTAAGGTTTACAGATATAATACATATAAAATATGAGAGTAAAGGTTTCTAAAGGAAACTACGCATACAGATAATAGGCTTTCTTATGTATGTCCGATTCCAATGAAATACATTTTTGACACTTAAAAAAGGCATATTTTTTTGAATAAATGTGAGGCCAAAACACGTTTACTAAAAATAACAAATCTATAATGAGACAGAACCTCTCAACGCCATGAGTTTTGCTACTATGGTTGAAATAGTTGAGTCGAGTAATGCAGCGCAAAGCAGATCTAGTATTCCCTAGGTGATTGACAACCATAGTACTACAGCTGGCTTCATGAAAATAAATTATCAAGCTGTGTTTGCGTGAGAGAATGTGTGAACTCCCAGCGATCGGTAAATAAAGCCCACTCCTCCATCCTCTCTAAAGGTTTATAGATTGTACTCGTAAACTGGCCACTCCAACAGGCGGGTCACCACTAGCTGGTGTATTAACACTAAGCCCCACAGCCAAGGTAAATTGGAAATGGTGATAATGCGAACTGGCATTGTAGATAGTAAAATGATTTATTGTAGCCATCGAGAGTAGAATGTGTCAGATATATTGCCTTTGAATGTCTCTCGTATAAGTATGAATGCTTTCTTGTTACTTCAGAGCCTGAAGTAATTTCAGACAGGTTTAATATCACCCTGAATTCCAAACTAAATATGATTCATAGGCCAATCATTGTTTCAGCGAGTTGGAAAACAGTAATCTGCGGCATAAAAAACCCACCTCTAGCTGGCTAGAACAGATGGGTGGCCCAATCATGTGTACCAACATAATGAGATTACAATTCGAATTAACACACATGGCTTGGCGCTTTTATTCCTGATACTTTATCCTTCATCTGGAGGAAAAGGAGACCTT
>OLKM01002099.1:63176-85389 GCA_900291075.1 Melanogrammus aeglefinus | reverse complement strand
ACTATATTCTAAAGCCTCACAGCTCGAAGCTGTTCTATGAGATATACGCATCAAGCAGTTAGGTGAGCACGCTTGTTAGAAATAGACCGACCGGGCGGCAAACATTATCACATATGGGCATTCAGGATGCCAGGTATTGCATTGTTTTAGTATCACTTCTTACTACGCCACCTGACAGCTGCATACCAAGCTTCTGAGGCCGAGGTGATGTCAAGTTTCTTGAACGAGCTGGTCTATTAGGGTTTGCTTCGGTAGAGTACATTCAAACGGGGTTACACCACTGTATAGTCACGTCAGGCTCGTACCTAAACCGACTGATGTCGGCTTTGGATAAGCGTCCCGCTAACTGCCCTAAAATTGTAATTATTGTAATTGTATGTCATATATACTGTATAATATATTATACCCATTATTGCCTACATCATTAGCTTGAATGCCCTGCCCGAACTATTAGTGTTTGTTATTTGTCATATATTATAATTTATTATCTCTTTACTCACTGACTTGATACCGTACGTGACAGTTTAGTGTTAACACTGTGGTAATAGTTATTTAGTCCATTAAATGATATATTATTCAAGCTCGAGTCACTCTCGATGATCGTGTAGTGTTGAGTCGTCATGTTGTTCTTCGTCATTAATATTATTATTGTAATATTCTATTTCTTCTCACAGCTGATGCCCGCTCTGGATGACAGTTAGTGTTAACCTTGTGGTTATAGTTATCAGTCATTATAGATTACCTCCTCACAGCTCGTGGTTTCTCTGTGATGGTTAGTGTTTACCTGTGTTATAGTTATTAGTCACATTATTTGATGAGTTATCCTCACAGCTGTGTCGTTTCTCTGTGATGGTTAGTGGTTAACCTGTGGACTATATTATGCCAGTCATTATTGATGGTTATCCTCTGAGTACCCGAACGTCAATCGGTACGAAAATAAAATATAACTAATCTTCTTTACAAATGCAAGAACATTTTAAATGGTAAAAAAAGCGCCGTGAACTATAATCCCGTCTTTGCGCCGCCGGCTTGCCCTGAGCGTCACGTAATCGCAAACATAATCAATTAATCAATCAAGCCTAAATTCGAGGCGTAATCAAGGATTATTCGATGTCATACATCATTCCTGATAGTAGTGATCCCACACGGCAACAGAGGCACATCTTTGAATGTAATAAACGATTTTTGGCAGATCGTGTTTTTCCATGGAGTTAGCCCGATGTGACGCACACGGGTCCTATTGGAATCAGGCTGACTGCTCGCTTCTGGGTAAGCATCCACGTCAAAAACAGACCGGTGGTCGATGTAAGGGCGAAATAGACGAGAAACATGAGGCGACTATCACACCCGGCATCGCGACAATGAAATAATCCTGGGTGACCCCTGTTTACTAATTTTAACCGATTAGCAGATTGTCTACTCGGGTACCGAGTATCCGAGTAACGTGCACATCCCTAATAGTTATTAGTCATTATATGATGTTCCTCCCACAGCTGATGTCGTTCTCTGTGATGGTTAGTGTTACCTGTGGGTATAGTTATTTAGTACATTATATGATATATATCCTCACAGTCGATGCGTTCTCGATGATGTCTCTGCTGTTGATGACCTCGTAACTGCTCGGGTGGTCGGGGTGTCCCGAGGGCAGGCTGGAACGAACGCATGGAGTCCAGGGAGCTCACGGTCCGCCTCCCCGTCCAGGTGGTCCGCGCAGCTTCAGCTCCGCCCTCCTCGCCCTCGCGCGACCGCTCTGGCTGAGGCAATGACGGCGACATCATCACACCCCGATTAACACCCCGCGGCATGACGTTATCCAGCAAATCATTTTTTAATACCAGTTAACATTCAAGGGCGTTTAGCCAGAGTGACGCTTTTATCACAACGATATATAAGTTATTTGTCAGAAGAGGAAATATGCGCGTAGTAGGCTGAACCGAGTTAATGAATTCAATGAAATCGGATGTAGAAGAACATGGTATCTGCAGTTTCAGCTAAGTCAAAATTTAAGAACCTTTTAATACCAACTTGGAATGAAATTAAGACTAAGCGATGGTGGGGTTGTCAACGACGCAGGCCACTTCGTAAACGGACGTTTCAGCCAACTGGTCTTGAATCTGCACGACACATTGTGGAGACAGCTAGCAAGAACGCAAAATATACCAGTCTGCTCGGACAAATGTAAGACCTTGTTAGCGTATTAAGAGGGTGGACAAGCATAGACAAATTTTGGGAAACGATTGTTTTAAGACATTTTTTTTTTAAAAGGCTAAATTTGGACTGAATTTAAGACTTTTAGGATGCGCGACGCCGTTACGTATATGATATACAATTCCTTCTTTTATTAACATTAATATTAAATAGTTATAAATAAAAGAATCTCAAAATGCTGGCCTAAAGGAGACATTTTTTATTTTTTTTTTATGTTACGCTTCATGTTGTGTGTCATAACTAAGATTAATTTCTTTTTTCAGTGAACTACACCACATAAGGAATTAATAATTATCAAAATGACCCATTAATACATCGAATATTGGTCATATATGGCATCGTATTTCACCAATCGTTCACCTAGCAGGCAAGCTAATATTATTATGGTTACCCATTCGCTTGTACAAACAGATCTAGGATAACAAATGTCCCAGACAGCAACATGAAGTTCATTTGAAAGTGAAAATGTTGTGTACCTCATGACTGACTAAATAGAACTATAGAGGTCATTCTGTCCTCATTTAATCTTGAATGTTTTTAAGTGTATGGCTTCTGAATGCGATACGTCCGCGCGTACAAGTGATCTCTTTCAGCGAGAGCGAGGGTGTGTTTCACCCAGGTTGGCTGTAGGGTTGGGGTTGAGTAGAGGTCTTTGCTCCCACTCCACCATCGCATCTTCAGGAATGGAACACAGACACCCCAGACCCTTCTTAAGCGCAGACTCGCTCTGCAGAACACAGTCCAGTGTACCGTCTACTCATCCACTACAACAGACAGGGCTGTTCGCAAGTAATTCTGTGAACATTTTTCCGAATCTGTTCCATCCGATCAAAAATACGTTTTAGTGGACTTGGGTGTGTTGGACTCTAGCAGCAGAAAGGTTTGGTTGTACAAGTGATTGTAGGGGGGGGGGTGATGCCCGGAGTTACTTGTGCTGTGCACCCGTACCTGGGGGGGTGATTCCCAGCTCTGTCCACTTCGGCGCTGGGCGATCTTGGACAGGTCTTGACGAGCGCTCGAAAAGATTTGGCGCGTTGAGGTCGCAGTCGAGTGACTGTAGATGTCCACCACCGCATTGGCGTCTGACACACACCGGAAGGTTACGGCTCGAAACCAAGAGCTTCGCGCCAGAACACAGACTTCACTTGCAGAACCAAGGGCTCGCCTCAGAACGCAAGATCACTCGCTCAGAACAAGACGTCCACTCAGACCCAAGACCTCCGCTCAGAACACCAAGATCACTCGCTAGAAACCAAGACCTCGTCAGAACCAAGACCAGCTCAGAACAAGACCGAAGCTCAAGCTCTACTACATTTAATATTTAGAGCATTTCGCAGCGACTTTACATCCAAAGCGACTTACCAATCAGTAACATTTGTCAGACGAAGGTGAAACAGTATATGCTGCCTGTACCGTATAGGATGTCTAGACAAGGAAAGCTCTAACAATCCTAGGTTAACCTTCCAGGTAAACAACCAAGATAAACTAGGATAAGATGCTACAATTAACAACTATAGTATATAACCGAGTGCGACATACCATAGTGCCATGACGCACACATACAATATAGGTAAGGAACGGGTGAGACAGGTGGCTGTGCCACGTCGAGGCGAGTACTCAACACTGTCGTCAATCCAGAGGGTCCCGCCCAAGATGAGTAAGTGTGACCTTATCGTATCTTACTCAGAGAGGTGGAGCTGTGACTAAAGCAACGCTTTGAAGCACCCATGTCCGTAATAATTTAGAGATTCATATTCCCGCCACTCGCGATGCGGGAATACTTAAGACTTGAAGGAGAAATTAATCAGTGGGCTAGAGACCGTCCGCGTGTCTTGTCCCATCTTGCATAAGTACTCATCTCTCATTCTTTATTTGTGTGAATGGAAACCAACACACACTCCAACAGTCCACATGACCCCAATTTTCTTTTTAACCGACAGCGACAAGATGATCGGTTAACGTTGATACGGTCACCATCGGTCCAAACGGTTATCGCAGCTACGTGAGCTGCGGCTAAAGCACGGTGGAGCAGGGGGGGGGGGCTGCTACTTGCCAGATGCGCGTGAGGGTCTGGCTAACCATCCACCTGTGCTCGAAGGAGCGACGACGTTCCAGGATGGTCAGGAAGATCTCTCTGAGAAGACCTGGAGGGGAGGACAGGATTAGACGCTGGGCGCGAGGAGATCTGAGCCTGGCGATAAGTTATAGACAGGGTTCTGCAGGTTTCAGCAATCAAATTGTAGACTTTTTAAGACTTTTTAATACCCCATGAAGGCTATTGAAGACTAAAACACACGCGATGGTGGGGGTTTGGCCAACAGACGTGAGCCAACTTCGTAAACTGACGTCTTCCGCCAACTGTCCTTGAATTGCACCTACCCATTGTCGCAGACTAGCTAGCAGCACGCAGATAATCGTTCATATATGCCAGCTAGCAAGAAAGAAGCCTCTCTACATGTCCTTTCCTGAAAAGTTCCACGAGAAAAATAAAAAAATATATAGTCCTGCCCCGACAATTTAAGACCTGAGTTACAGAATTTAAAACCAGCATATGACATTCTGTAACGATTTTAAAGACTTTTTAAGGCCTAAATTTAGAAACATGAATTTAAGACTTTTTAAGGCCTTAAATTTAGTAAATGATTTTTAAGACTTTTTAAGGATGCCGCGGACACCCTGAAGTATCCACCATCTCCTGACATGTGGTAACATATACCCGCGTCATCTCTTCCATCTACTAGCACCTACCAACAAGATTTCAATGGCACAAGAAGGCATCTCTATAAAATAGTATAAATCAGGTTTAAGTGGGCTCTTTCTGGTTTAGTAAATAACAGTCCACTGGTGCATTATATATATCCTGCTTCGTACTTTTAGATAAGGCAGCATGACCCAAATCATACGTTTCAAACATGTGCCTTCTAAACAGGTAGTGTGTAATCTTCTTTGCTGAACTATACCCTCTCTCAAAGGTGCTTCTCTGGTCTAATCTATTTTGATTGATTGTGTGTGCGGCCTTGGTGAAAAACCCATCCCAGGACTTCCTGTACATGAGCGGTGGCCCCGCCCCTCTCTCACCTCTATCTGCATCTTGAGGTGGACCTTGAAGTGGGAGAGGCAGGTGAGGAAGAATGGCCAGCGACCGCTCGAACACCTCGGGCACCGAGGAGACGCCGTTCTTGGAGAGCCGCCACGCACAGGTACTGCTTGATGGCGTTGACAAACATCTGTGGTGTGCGGAAACACAGGCCCCGGCCCTGCAGCACAGACAGCAGCAGCTGAGGGAGACCACCTTGAGAGCGCAACTCGTGAGACCTGCAGGAACCCAGGGGGTAGCACAATACAGGTCAGAGGGGCGTACAGGTGAGGGATTAACCCAATACCAGGTCAGAGGGCGTACAGGTGTGGGGTTAATCCAATACAGGGTCAGAGGGGTACAGGTACAGGTGAGGGATTAACCCAATACAGGGTCAGAGGCGCAGTACAGGTGTGGGGTTTAACCCAATACAGGGTCAGAGGGGTACAGGTGAGGGATTAACCCAATATAGGGGTCAGAGGCGTACAGGTGAGGGTTAACCAATACAGGGTCAGAGGGCGTACAGGTGAGGGATTAACCCAATACAGGGTCAGATGGAGTTTAGCTCCGAAGAGACGCCGCTAGTTTAGTTTTGGAGGAGACCGGAAATTTTGAGAGTGAGGGATAATTTCTTCACTTCACACAAAAAGATCTTGAAATGAGATGGCTAACTAGTCTCATAGCGTTGTCTACTGTCCATAATAATTTAGAGATCATATCCTCCGCTGCTCGCATGCGGGAATAATTAAGACTTGAGGAGAAATTCATCACAGAGGGCTAGAGACGCGGTGTCTGTCCACTTCCAATGAGTCACCTCACCTGGTCATTCTTTTGCGTGAAGTGAAACAACAACACACACTCCACACTCACTCAATTTTTAAACCGACAAGCGACAAGATTGATGGGTTAACGTTGATACGGTCAACCATCGGTCAAACGGTCGTCGTTTAACATCCCTAGTCTGAAGAAGTGAATTTTACATTCAGCTGTAGTGTGGACATGGCCAGTTGGTCAGAGCGGAAGGATATGAAGGAGGAGAAATCCAAAGGGAGGACAGGTAGTGGGGGTGTAACGATCATACAGGTGTGACTAAAACGGGATATTAATGGCAAGCTTAAGAGGCCAGCATTGGTACTCCGACGATGTAGCCAAGACAGCAACGTCATTAGGAGCATAAGAACCCGATCTGCATGACCGCAACGACGCACACCGTTCTAGGTACAGAGGTGCACGTGTGCAGCGCACAGGTCCTACACCGATCAAACGTCAGAGCTCCCGATGACGTAGATGAGCGACACACTCTATAGCCTCAGTGTTCAGCTCACGCTCTCTAAAAAACCCAGACACAGACGCTATGAATTCAGGAGTGGTCTAAAAATACCGATCGACAATGAGTCTGGGCGTAGGAAACCCCAGCCGTGGCCAGACCTGGGACGCTGCCCCACGCCAACCGGTTCTGGTTCCCAGCTTCTGCTTACAGTGGCTTAGAGTTACCGAGTTACACATGATCAGATCGCATGACGGCCGGGATTGGAAACTAATTCACGGGCACCGTAGCCCTGCGTGTCCCCAGGGGCACCTCTATATTCACTAGGGACTGCGTGTCTCTGGAGGAGCTGAAGGGAGACGGTGGACGACACCAGGGCAGCTGGGTAGTACGGTGACTTTCAGAATAAAAGGCGTGTTGAGGAAAAGGTTTTTTTTTTAATTAAGCTTTTCCTTTATGAATGGCGCGTTGAGTTTATCAGCCTGTGATCTCAGCCATTCAACACAGGTGATTCATGCTGAATAATACAGTGGCCTCGGGTGAGTAGCTACCCAGGTGTAGGTGAGGAGGAATGTGAACCACGAGACACAGACCTGACGGGGCAGAGTTTAGCTGAAGAGCGAGTATAACCAGTGTAATAATCCTGTGTTACAGCAGGAGTGGGATAATGGATTCACCCTCGGATGTTTCACCACACCCGGCTCATAAACTTAGAGACAGACGGAAGGGGTTTAGGTTTATGAGTAAGGGTTTAAGGTCAGGGTTTAGAGTTTGGATTATGAGTCAGCTCTTAGGGGTTAGGGTCCGGGGTTAGGTTTATGAGTCAGGGCTTAGGGGTGAGGGGTTAGGTTTAGGAGCTGATTTGGGAGAAAGCGAGCGATAAAAGGTCCTGGCAGAGTCTGAAGACTTCCCCCGGTCTACCTTCTAGACCAAGGGTCTATAGGGGTGTGTGTCTTGACCCTGAGTCTCCAGGGTTGGGGGTCTGACCCCGGTAACGTACTTGGGGTCTGGGGGCCCGTCGGCCAGGGGCTTCATGGAGAGCTTGCAAAGGGAGCGGAACACGAGGAAGGCGTCCTTCTGGAGGATGTGGGAGAACCGCACCGCGGACTGTCCCCCCTGCAGGGTCTCTGCGTCCTGGAGGAACACACATACATTTATATTTAGGCGAGACGCTTTTTATCTAAAGCCACTTTCAATAAGTACATTTGTCAGAAGAAAGAAAAAACGATATATCGCTATTGGTACAGTAAGGATGTTCATAGAAACAGGTGCCAATGACTAACAGTAACTAACTAACTGCACACACACACACACTTAAATTCACATCCACTCTGAATTCAATGAGCTACATGTTAGCCTGCGTGAGACCCGAACACATAGCTTAGCATCCTGTAGGTATCCAGCCTCGCTACGTGTTAGCCTGTGCGAGACTAGCACGTAGCTTAGCATCCTGTAGTATCCAGCCTCGCTACGTGTTTAGCCTGTGCGAGACTAGCACGTAGCTTAGCATCCTGTAGGTATCCAGCCTCGCTACGTGTTAGCCTGTGCGAGACTAGCACGTAGCTTAGCATCCTGTAGGTAACCAGCCTTGCTACGTGTTAGCCTGTGAGAGACTAGCACGTAGCTTAGCATCCTGTAGGTAACCAGCCTCGCTACGTGTTAGCCTGTGAGAGACTAGCACGTAGCTTAGCATCCTGTAGGTATCCAGCCTCGCTACGTGTTAGCTTGTCAGACCCCAGCCTCGCCCCGTCTCACCAGCAGGTCCGTGGAAGAGACGGAGGCCCGGTCCTCCACGATGCCGTTGGTGTGGTGGTCCGCGCGGACCCTGGGGGGAGCTGGCTCGGGGTGCTCCACACGCGGCGGGGCCGGGGAGTCCGACCTGGGGGGGGAGGGTCAGAGGTCACAGGAGCATCAGTACATGTTCAGAGGAGAGGAGACGCGCCCGAATGAGTCCACGTTCCTCTGTCCCGTGTTTGTATTATTATCATTTATCCTCCACATTTTAAAACATGCTCAGGGTGCCGTGAGGTTTATATCTGGCCTCTCATCTCTTGATAACCTCCCTGACAATTTGAGCACATTGGGAAATGCAACCGAATCAAATTCGTCTTTTTTTAAAATGCGTACATTTTCTTTTTAAAAAAGGGTTTTCCTACTGCGACCGGTCCAAAACCAGACACTTATTCGTCGTTGGTTTACGCGCCAGTGGGCGGGGTCTGACCTGTGTGGGTCTGTGTGGGCGGGGTCATGGTCGGAGGCTCTCCCCCTCTGTGTGCGGGCCGGACTGTGCGCTCTCGTTCTCTGGCTGGTCGTCGCCCACCTCTTTGGGTGCTCGTCCCTTCGCTGGAGGGGGGTCCCGTCGCTATGGGGGTGGCCTGGTCACTGGGGGGGGTCCGTCACTGGGGGGAGAGCTGAGGCCTCGTCCTCAAACACCAGAGTCTGAGACGGGGTTCAAACAACGATAACGGGAGTTATGAAGTGTATCAAGACCAACCGTAGCTGATCCATCCTATCTTAAAGTGGAAATGAACTCTAGACATTATAGCCTGTTGTCACGGGTAAATTATTTTTATTATGCATTTTACTTGAGAAAAAAAAACGAAATTTGCATGTTTTTCGATTCATTTAGATTAGGTAGTGTGTTGAAGCGTAATTTTCTGAACTATTTTGATGGACTACTGCTTAACCAGAATGCACTGCGCGAATCTCGTCATTAGCTCCATCTCACTAGTCCACTGTTCCACCATGCGGACTGCTCCCTGCTGTTGCTGTTCCCTCCGTTGCCTTACTTCAGCCGGAGAATGTTCCGGTTCAAATAAATAGCCTTCAAATGGGTCAGCATTAAGCTCCTCAGCAACCAAAAAATGACGGTCGGTATCGTCCATTATTTTGCCGCCGTTAACCAAAGAACGATACTGTCAATCATCTCGCTCAAGACACGCCCCCCACTTGTAGTCCTGCACTTTTGTTCCGGTGATTTGATGACGTGTCAAATCACCGGAACTTGTAGCAGGTTAAAATCTTTTCTTTTTTATATGGAGTTAGTACATTTGATGGCAGCACAATCAACTATATTCATGTGATGAAATATAGTGTTGGAGCATCGTGTTGTTTTTGGGTTCATTTCCACTTTAAAGCTGCTTAAGGTTCGTCATCCACTGCTTCTTCAGGAGAATCTTAATAAAGGGAGCATCCATTTCCGTACCTATTCATCATCATTTACATTGCATTAACATTTAGGGCATTTACAACGCTTTTATCCCAAGCGACTTACACCAAGTCAATTTGTCAGAAGAAAGATAAACAAGGCTTTCATCCAAAGCGATGACACACCAACGGCAGAGTCAACCATGCAAGGCGACAGCCAGCGCGTCAGGAGCAGTTAGGGCTAAGTGTCTTGGCTCAGGAACACATCAACAGCTCAGCTCGGAGGAGCTGGGGATCGAACTAGCAACCTTTCGGTTACAAGAGCTAAGCCGACCCGTAAGGAGTAGTAGTACAGTAAGGATGTTCATAGAACCAAGTTGCGAGCACTTACGAATGAATGTTAGTTTAACCCATTCCCGGGTATACAACAAAGATAGCTAGGATAAGATGCTTCACAATGCCAAGTACTAGTTTTAAGTGCAAGGACGACATAACATATCGTCCTCGTCTCCTCTACTGGCTCTGTCAGCTCTTCCTCATGACTAAGGACCTTCCTCTCTGTTGGCCTTGAACCAACTGAAGGCGACGTTAACCGCACCCGGGGCATTTGGTTAAACCATCACTGGTGGCTCCACCACCGCCCTACGACTCACGTCAGTGTGCAGCGTTGCCAGATTGGGCCCGATTTCCCGGCCAACCTGGCAACCCTGGCTGTGCCTGAGCTCTGACCTGACAGCGGGTCAGACAGGCCGTGTCAACGGAGGAACGGAACCAACACCGTCACTAGCCCCACCCGAGCGGCGCAGTCTGGTGGTGTTAACCAAGCACCCACCTGTAGAGGGCATTGCGTGCTCCACCACTACCACTCCTCCACCTCCTGCTCCTCTCTCCTCCTCCGCATCACCGTGCTCAGCCTCCCCGTTGATGGAGGGCGTTTCCATGGCGACGTCTCCCGCCTGGGCGGAGGGAGGAGGGGGAGTGGGGATGGGGGGCGGGGTGGGGTCGACGGCGGGGTCGACGGCGGGGTCGACGGCGGTCAGGTCGGGGGTGCTGGCGGCGGGGGAGGGGGAGGCAGAGCTGCCGGGCTCGGGGGTCGGGGAGCGGTCGGAGCGGGGCGACCCTGACCTCCTCCCCCCACCACCACCTCCTCCTCCTCCTGGGACGGGGGAGGGGTGCTGCTGGGGAGGGCGGAGCCGGTCCTTCTCCTGCTCCTGCTGGGCCTCCAGAGCCTGAACCCCACCGAACAAGAAGGAGGAGGAAGAGGAAGGGTAGAAGGAGAAGGAAAAGTAGGAGAAAAAGGAAGAGTAGAAGAAGATAAAGAAGGGAAAGGAGGAGTAGAAGAAGAAGGAAAAGTAGGAGAAAAAGGAGGAGTAGAAGAAGAAGAAGGAAATTGGAGGAGTAGAAGACGGTGGAGGATAAGGAGAAGAAAAGGTGGAGGAGGAGTAGAATAAGAATGAGTAATGCCTGAGGGATTCTGCAGGAGAGCTGGGTCCCAGCATATCACAAACATGACGTCATAAATGTAGTTACATCATTACAAGACATCATGTAACGTGACCAATATGTCTGCTGATAAAGAGTCAACAGACATCAGGCTCCACCGCTCCGTCAGCGGAGAGCAGGTGGAGGTGGGAGGCAGGTGGAGGTGTGAGCAGGTGGAGGAGTGACTCACCGCCTGGCTCTCCATGCGCGTGAAGATGACGTTGAGCATCTGCGTGAGCGTGGCCTTGGCCGTGGTCTGGTTGATGAGGTTCCTGCTGGCCAGGTAGATGTTGTAGCAGGTCCGCACCGTCAGCAGGACCGTGCCCTCGTGGATCTCGATGTGGGGGAGGTCACCGTGGTCAGGAGGGCCTGGGGGGGGGGGGTTCAGGGGTTTGAATGTACTACAACATCCATACAAAACTTGGGCGGCATGTTGGCTGGGGAGCGGGTTGGCTGGGGAGCGGAAGGTTGCCGGTTCGATCCCCGGCTCCTCCGAGCCAGTGTCCCTGAGCAGACTGCTCCTGACGAGCTGGCTGTCGCCTTGCATGGCTGACTCCGCCATCGGTGGATGAATGTGTGCATGAATGGGTGAAGGTTGGTTAATATTGTAAAGTGCTTTGAGTGGCCTCTGGTAAGAAGAGCGCTGTATAAATCCAGTCCATGAACATAGAAGACCTACCTTCTTTTCTCATTTCTAGTCAAGCTATAAACAAAAAAAAAAGTACCAAGTTTTGGTTTGGCTGGTTTGGCTGGTTTCACAGGTAGCGATTAAAACATTTCTGCAATACTTAAGGCACAAGATTTAAAACCGTATTTTTTTTTCTACAGTAAAATCAAAATACCATTTAAAACAGACGTGGTCCATTTGAAGTGCTTCCCTTTTCCCAGTGCTGATAACAAATGAACACAACAAACTGGTGTTCAAATCTGTTCTTGATTAAAGACGGAGGACGTCTAGCCAGGTTGGGCAGGTTGATTAGAGACTTCATATCGACGTTGTGTAAAGTTAGTAAAGTGTATCCAATCAACACGGTAGGGGGCTTCATAAATCATAGGTCAACATTTACTTTAACTGCTTGATTTATTTTCTCCTCTGGGCTGAAGCGGCACAGACTTTGTCCCTGGACGAGCCGGTCGTTCAAACCAGTTCAAACCGGATTACTGATTAACCTTTTTCCTCCTGCAACCAGTCCACTGTAAACCTCTCTGATAACACTAAGCCTGACCAAACTACCGCTTTTATCAAACTACACCAGATTATATTCACCCTGAATCTTTCAGGAACGAGATGTAGGACAGATTATGAACTCCAGCGCTAAACCTTCGGTCAACTGGGAGGTTATATCATCCACTACGTTGTACAGCCCCCCCGTATCTCATCCAGACCTTTCCATCTCTCTTCCACCGGGTTTTTAACACTGATGGCACTGCTGAGATGCTATTTAGCTTTCAGCTCGTTCGCAGCCCATAAGGTTAAAGATCAGCACCATTAGTCATGAGGAGAAGCTGACTGGTCAGGACGGGATATTGATCAGAACAATATCATCATGGGATACATTTTTTCTAAATATATTAATAAAAATGACATCAAAACAACTTTAAACAGCAACTCCATAATCCAAGTCAATCAATGTTGATTCTATTGTAGATATTAAGATTAGAGACGCAACTAACAGCAATGAATGTTGATTTAACAGCAGTAGAAATGAGTAAAAATAGAGATACACCTAATATCAATCAATGGACCAATCAGAGGGACAGCTGGGGGCCCCTACCTTGATGATCTGCAGCTGGACCCCGTCGTCGGTCTGGGGCCCCTGGAAGCAGTTACACACGGTCTCCACCAGGCGGTCGATGAGCCTCTTCCCTGGGGCCCCTCCATCCGGGGCGTTCCCTGTGATGTGCCCGTAGGCGATCAGCTTCTACAGGGGGGGCGGGGGGGGGGGGGGGCACACAGCGCACAGCTCAGAGAGGGGGGGGGGGGGGCTCCCCACACACAACAAGACACGAGGTCACAGCATGAGGCCATTTGTGTGCTTCATCAGTATGTGCGCGCATGCGTGCGTGCACTTGATCAGTACTTGTGTGTGTGCACTTCATCAATAGGTGTGTGAATGTACTTCATCACAGTGTGTTTGTACTTAATCAGAGTGTGTGTGTGTGTGTGTGTGTGTGTGTGTGTGTGTGTGTGTGTGTGTGTGTGTGTGTGTGTGTGTGTGTGTGTGTGTGTGTGTGTGTGTGTGTGTGTGTGTGTGTGTGTGTGTGTACTTCCTCAGAGAGTGTACGTGTGTGTGCATCTGTGTACCTGCAGACAGTCGAGGGAGGTGCTGACTATCCGGGGGGACTTTGATTGACAGGCCAGCTCAAATGGCAGGACGTACTTATCGGCCTCGATGTAGTTCGCCCTGGGTGGAACAACTGTGCCATCTCTGATAGAGAGACATCGGCAGGCAGGCAGGGAGGGGGAGGGAGGGAGGGAGAGAGGAAGGGAGGGAGAGGAAGGGAGAGCGAGAGAGAGAGGAAGGGAGGGAGAGGAAGGGAGAGAGGGAGCGAGAGAGAGGAAGGGAGCGACAGAGACATAAGAGAGAGAGACCAGAAGCCAACGTTCAACAGGACTAATTTGTGGTCTTTAATGTTTTAACACCAGGCTGCAGCTCTCCCCCGTCAGAGATCTTCCGTTACTACGTGTGTAACGGAGATGAGGTCAGAGCTGTTCTGATACTGCTGGCGCACTAAACTCCTGAACAAAAAGCAAGGGCCCTAAACCACCTCCATGCACTTTGAAAAATCATTTAAAAAAAAAAGTAAAACAAGTTGTTCTACTTACTTTTGTTTCTCGAGCTCAACCTTGATTTCATCTGTGAAGGGAGACGGGAAAGAGAAGGGTTAGTGGGGATGACCTTTGACCTTTCAGCAACTGAGAGCAGCGCCCAGATGATCTGACCCGTCTGAATCAACAAGTACACACACACACACACACACACACACACACACACACACACACACACACACACACACACACACACACACACACACACACACACACACACACACACACACACACACACACACACACACACACACACACACACACACACACACACTTAATCTAAGCCTGCAGCTGTCCAGAAAAGAGGTGGCAAGTGTCTATGTTTGTTTACCATCCAGTCATATCCTCTTCAACTTCCTTATAAACACACACACGCACTTTTAATTAATAATTAAAGTTTTCGTAGACGCTTTTACCCAAAGAATCTTCTAGTGAATTCTGACACAGGTCATTAAGCACCACGTAGGGGTCAGAAGCATCATCCTCTAGGATGCCTATAGGTGAACTGTGGACTTTAGGGTTTGAATGTCATCAGCTGGGAGTCAAACACCTTAACCCCTAAACTATCCCACCCAAAGCCTGATTTTAAATACTGCATGCTCAGCTGGGTTAGATTGATGATTGAAGATAATCTTGTTAGAGCAAAAAGTTTGGGACTAGATCTCCATCTGGTTTACGGCTCTACATACTCAGACATGAGGACCTACGAGTCCATACCCGCCTGATCAAGCAGAAACAAACTTTACTGGCAGTGCGTGCGCGTGCTCTAAACAGCTAAATGTATTTGGCAGGGGCAATGTTAAAACTGAGTTTGCGAGGGCGTGTTAACAAAGATTAAAATAAACCGTTAATAACAACAGGTGATAACAATGTGATATTTACGTGCAATCTATGGTGCAGCCGACTCATCAGAAATCCGAAAGACCGTGTGGCTATACAGCAAGTGCTCTGTCTTCCCTCAAACAGGCACTCAAAAAGCTCTACTAACCACCATAATGATCATCAATCCATGACCGATACGCAGTAATGTCAGAATAGTTGTTTTTAAAATACAGATACTAAAGAATTACACATAGATATATCATATATTGTATCATATATATATATATATATATATATATATTTGATATATACTACCGTATATAACATAGATATATCATATATTGTATCATATATATATATATATATATATATATATATTGGTATCTACACCATTAAAAACACACATATCCAATGATTCAAGGAAGTGGCCTAATATCTACAGAATGAAGAAGGACAAGACAAACCCGCACCCAACCAAATACTACAATTAACATGCCAACTGTCATCCCAGAGGACCCAAACATTTTTGTTGTGGAGGATAGACTAAAACTTTACAACCTAAAAAGAAGGCGGAAACCCCAAACAAGCAGAACCGGAGCGACGTGGAACTATTAGCAAGACGTGAGGAGGAGTCAACAAGACAGACGCGGCTCCCGTATTCAGTGAGTGTTGATCAAGGAGGAGCACGGCACTTCAAACAGGATCCACAGCCTTCCCCAGGCTAACGTGTACACACATATAACAGGGCAACAGGAGTGCGTGTACGTGTACGTGTGTGTGTGTGTGTTTATCGTATGTGTACAACGTGTATGTGTACAACGTGTATGTGTATAACGTGTGTGTGTGTGTGTGTGTGTGTGTGTGTGTGTGTGTGTGTGTGTGTGTGTGTGTGTGTGTGTGTGTGTGTGTGTGTGTGTGTAACTTGTGTAACGCACAGCAGGGGGTTGTGTGTTGATTGAAAGCAATCAACGTCAGCAGCAGATCCTGGACTTGCATCACAGTCCAGGCAGAGTATCCTAACCCTAACGTACCAGCACACACAACACACACAACCCCACTTCCAAGCACCACGGCCGCTCTCCTGCTGCGATCTGGCCCCATAACATGTCAACAGTGCGAGCCCAAACATCCAAACAGCTAGGCTCCAGTCAGCCACGGCGAGAAAACCCCTCAAAACGTTGCATCACGTAGCGAGGGGTGGGCTGCTGACGACCCCCGACTGTCACAACTAGCAGTGGCTAGCCGCCGTTGCCACACACCTCTTGTGTGTGTGTGTGTGTGTGTGTGTGTGTGTGTGTGTGTGTGTGTGTGTGTGTGTGTGTGTGTGTGTGTGTGTGTGTGTGTGTGTGTGTGTGTGTACAGGAAGGCCGTTCGGATGCTAACGGCTAGGCTAACGCTACGCTAAAGACTAGCGCACCTTTCCCCTTCCGCCTAGCGGGGCTTCCACGTCTGTCAGCCCGCTCTAAACCTCAACAGAACCGGGGCGATAAGACCGCCGAGCCCCCGACTCACCCAGTGCGACCTGGCAGGCTTTCCGTAGCTGGTTGTGTTGGCTCCTCTTCACCTCCTTGTCGGAGAGGATCTTCTCCAGCGCCCGGGACAGGAACATGCTCTTGGTGCGGGTGCTCTCCGCCGGGGACCGGGATGCGTGTTGTGGGTGAGAGGAGAGTGGTCGTCGCGGCTGCTGCTGGAGCATCTCTGGCCGGGGTAGCGGTGGAGGTGCTGCCGGTTCAGGCCGTCATGTCGGGCCTGGCCCTGTGGCCCTGCGGGGAGGCAGGGGGCGGAGAGAGGGTAAGGTAAACCAGGCTGGTTCTCGGTGTCTGTGGTCCAGAGCGGCGGGTGAGACGGGGCTCTTGCTGCTGCCTCAGCACTGCGGCGCCATGTTGGCCTGCGTCACGTCACGTCACGTGACGTGTCAGTTTGTTTCGCGCTCACCTTTCATACCTCGGTTGGTTTCCGGCATAGCGAAATAACGTATAACTGTTGTCCAGGATCGATTGGATTTAATTATATGTAGACGTTGTATATTTTTATAATAATTTTGGGTTCAGTATCACGTCATGAAATAAAGCCACGTACGTGCGTCAGTGACTCCGCCCGCCGCTGGTTGCGCTGAGGCATAATCGAACATCTAAAACAAAGTGCCGTTTCCAGAATGTCCACCAGGGGATGCTAGAGCAACACAAACATCAGTGTTGAGTTGAGTCCAACTCTTCTGTGATCGTCATCATATGTTGCGATTTTTCGTCATGAATGTGCTCAAAGAATGTGCTGAAATCATTTTCCATCAAGAAGTGATGCAGGTCATCTACACATTACTTTATTTTATCCAGCTCATTGAATCAACAATTACATATATATATTTGTATCTATGTATTTATACATTTCAGGTTCATCACAAAACATTTTCCTTGAATGTGATCATAAAAATGTACATCAATGTTGATAAGAAAATACTGACAATCTTAAGTACAAATCTATAGCCTACCTTTAGATTTATTGGGCAGGCGAAAACATTGCTCAATCGTTTAAAAAAGATGCTCAAAGCAAAAATAAACGGTTTAGCCCATGGTGTAGATTTTATGAAGACAAAATGAAATAAAAGGTATCCCCCAAGTGAACAAATATAATAAAAATAAATTCACAGTACTGGAAATCAAAATCTGCTATTCCATGATGAGAAAATAAAAACACCTAGCTATCATGTGTTGATTATATTTACTAATAAATGGAATAAAGAAAGAAAAGTTTATTATAAAAAAATGGTACCATAATGTGTAAGAAAAGATAATCAGAGAATAAATAGCGTCGCTGTGTTCTGTTGTACCGATGGAAAAATGAATATGAATAAATTAACATGTTTTCATTCAGAGTTCTCCCACTCTCTCCCATTCACGACCCGGCTGGGACACATAGGTCTACTGCTACTGTAGTGTGTGCGTGTGTGCGTCTGTCTGTGTGTGTGTTTCTGTGTGTGTGTGCGTGTGTGTATATACACAACATGTGCATATCATGTGTGTGTGTGTGTGTGCGTGTGTGTGCATATCATGTGTGTGTGTGTGTGTGTGTGTGTGTGTGTGTGTGTGTGTGTGTGTGTGTGTGTAAGGCTCTACAGGCCCTACTCGTCTCGCTAGCTCTGTTGAGCATTAGCAGCTAATGCTAACCCCCGGTGAGGGAGTGTTCAGGGAGGTGTGGTCAGGGAGTTCAGCCCAAGGGATCGAGGGTTACAATGTAAGCGGGAACACCTCCTATTGTAGACAGGGCGGCTTGGCTTCCCAGTGTCAAGCCCCTGATGAAGAGCGAAGGTGACCGCCGGAGAAGGGTGAGAGAGGGGAGCTGTGAGGGGAGGATCAGCGGTTATTTTCCAGTGTGATTTTTCACTGTGTCAATATTAATACAGCTTAATATTAATACAGGCCACGCAAACACACGCCTAGCTAACGGACGCTAGCCAGGCCAGAGCTGCTGTAGCACCATGGCCGCTGCCCAGGCTAAAGGCCTCCTCTGTATAACGTCCACTACACCGTACTTCTGCTGGTAGTCAGGCCTCAGTGGAGCAGGGGGATGGCAAGGATGGACATAAAGAATGAGATGAACCCAAATACTAGAGACTGAGAGGAATGCTTCATATAAACACACACACACAGAGACAGAGACAGAGAGAGAGAGAGAGAGAGAGAGAGAGAGAGAGAGAGAGAGAGAGAGAGAGAGAGAGAGAGAGAGAGAGAGAGAGAGAGAGAGAGAGAGAGAGGGGGAGAGAGAGAGAAGAGAGAGAGAGAGAGAGAGAGAGGAGTGTCAAGCTCGGAGTCTGCTGAGCTGAGTGACTTGTTGTCATGGAGATGGAGTCACATTGAAATCTAGTCCTGGAGGAGGAAGGGGAACACGAGGTTAGGGGAATGGTTCCCGGTGCAGGAAGACTGGCCGGAGAGAATCACATTTAAAACAGAACGACTGAGGTACAAAAGATTGCACAGAGATAAAAACAATAACAAAAACCTTAAACCATTAAAACATGGATGACCAGAGGCACCCAATGTTTACTTCATTATCGTTACATTTCATGATCAATTAATCAACCAACCAATCATCGACAGAGGAAGCGAGGAAGGCGGAGCTAAAACAGTGGTTATGAGTACGTGAGCGTTAGGAAACAAACCAGACTTGTTTTTTATTCTTTTTCTAAATCAACACCTAAAGTATTTCTGCAGATGTCAGCACTTGGTCCGTTGCCCTGACAACGCCTCCACGTGATCAAAGTCCTAGTAACCGTCCGCTAAAGGGGGAGTGGCTTAATCCTCTGGTGTGGGAAGGGGGGAGGGGGGGTGTGTTTGGGAAGACGGGGAGAGGCAACAAGAGTGATTGTCAATAAAGCTAGCAGATAGTTGAAGACAAAGTGTTTGAAGCGTCGGATGCTGAGGGCACCGCAGCAGCAGAGGGTGGCCAGGACTCAAACCCGGATTCAGGGTTGTGCTTTCGTTCAGACGCGACCGAGGCCCACTTCCTCTCGCCGGGCCGTGTCTTAAGGCACGCAAGAGGATGTCTGATCGATATTATTACCACCTTTGTTTTCGGTGTCGTTATGATATTATCTATGTACTGTCCGTATTTCTGTGTGCTTTATAAATATGTACTTTCATTATATACGTGTGTGCGCAGCTTTCGTTGTATAATAGTGATGTGTGTTTGTGTCGGGTATGTTTGTGTGGTTACACATTTGCATGTGTGTGTGTGAAGAGTGTGCGGTTGTATGTATATGTGTGTGTGTGTGAGTATGTATCAGTGTGTGTGTGTATATTTGTATATGTGTTTGTGTTCTACAGTGTGATGACAGTTCCCTCCTCTTCCAGGCTCCGCCTCCTCGCCACGCGTTCCGGCGAGGGCGTGCTAGTCGCCAGCCGGGGGGCGGAGCCGAACATTGCGCCGGCGGGGTGGGTGTAGAGGTGGGGGAGGGCGTAGGGGGGGGCGTGGCTCGGCAGGGCGCCGTTGCTGTCGGCGGCGGACGCAGCGCGCATGCCGAGGTGCGGCTCGTAGCGCGGCAGCGCCGACAGGCTGACGTCGTCCCCGCCCCCTCCCCCGTCCGCCGCCGCCACCGCCGCCGCCGCATCGATGACCAGGTCCTCCTCCTCGTCGTCCTCGCTCTCCAGCTCCTCCCCCGCCGGGAAGTCCTGCAGGACGGTCGCCTGGGACGCCGCGCCGTAACCATAGTAACTCGCCCCACTGTCGGAGGACCTCCCCGAGCTCCCGGACATCCCCCCTCCGGCCACGCCCCCTCCTCCGCCGCCGCCGCCGCCCCGCTGCACGTTGTTGCGCTGGTTGGCGGGCTTCACCGTGACGATGAGGTTGTGGCTGTTGGCGATCATCATGTCGGTCACCTGGTCCAGGATCTTCCCCGACACCTCGATGCCGTTGACCTCCAGCACCTCGTCGTTGACGGCCAGCAGCCCCGTGCCCTCGGCCAGCCCCCCGGGGACCATGCGGGAGATGAAGATGCCGGGCACCTTCTCCAGGCCGTGCGCCGTGACGCGCACGCTCGAGCCGTCGCGGATGTAGAAGCCCAGCGGCCGCTCCTGGCCGTGCTTGTAGAGGCGCACGCGGCGGTGCGACTCGGGCAGGATGTCCACGTCGATGATGGAGGAGACGGGCCGGAAGTCGCGCGGCAGGCTGATGAGGACGGGCGGGGGCCGGCGGCGGCCGGCATCCGGGCGCAGGAGGACCGCCGACAGCACGGCGGTGGTGGTGGTCCGCTTGCGGGTCAGGGAGTCGGTGCCGAACGCCGAATAGTCTGCCTCTTCTGGAGAGGGAGGGGGGGGGAGAGGAGAGGGGGGGGGAGAGAGAGAGAGAGGAGGAGAGGAGGGGAGGGGAGGGGAGGGAAGAGAGGAGGGGTGAGAGAGATGGTGGGAGGAGAGGAAGGGAGTGGGGAGAGAGAGAGGTGGGGGAGAGAGGGGGAGAGAGAGATGGAGGGGGGGAGGGGAGAGGGAGGAGGGGGGAGGGAGGGGAGGAGAGAGGAGAGGGGGAGGGGAGGGAGGGAGAGAGAGAGGGGGGGAGGGAGAGAGAGGGAGGGGGGAGAGGGAGAGGGGAGAGAGGGGGTGAGAGAGGGAGGGGGAAAAGAGAGAGAGGTTGATTAGTTCTGTGTCTCCATGGACATAATAACATAATAATCCTCATTATTATTTCATAGTTGTCACTTACTAATGTTTCATGTACACTACATACGCATTTTCTTGAAATGCTAAAAAAACTAAATAATGTAATAACGAGAGGGGGGGGGGGGGGGACATAGAGCGAGAGATGGAGAGAGAGGTGGAGGGAGGGATAGAGAGAGAGGGAGAGACAGACTGAGCCAGAGGAAGAGAGAGAGGGGACATTAATTATCAGAAGATCGTTCCTCTCTCAATGGCGCCACGCTGGTCTAATTAAAGCCCAGCGTGTTTAACCAGGAAGAAGGCTGTGGTGCATCATGGGAGTCATGTGGGTCAGAGGGTTGAGTTACAGAGCTTGGGGCCACACACACACACACACACACACACACACACACACACACACACACACACACACACACACACACACACACACACACACACACACACACACACACACACAGTCTTGCGCATGCACACAGACATGCACACAAACAAATACCCACACTATTACATATGCTGTCTACTATGCTGTAGGCTAAAAATTAAGAATCCAGAAACACTGGCAACACAGGAGTTAGAGGTGAGGGTGTTTGACTCCCGGGCCAAGAAGTTCTGGGTTCGAGGTGGAGGTGAGGTGGAGTTAAGGGTAAGGTGGAGCTATGGTGGAGTTACAGTAAGGTAAAGGTGAAGGCACGGTGTAAGTGCAGCAGGTATGAATGGGTAACAGGTGCAGCTGGACCTTGTCTCTCTGATAGCGATCGGGGCTACAGTGAAGGAGGCTAAACATTAACAGTAAGTGACTTTGGTTCTGCCCCCTGGTCCCCCCCCCCCCCCTTGGGGCCCCGGGGCCTGTATACAGAGAACGGGCTGGGGGCCAGGCGTTGTTTAGAGAGCAGGTAAACACCAGCGGGCCTCCGGCCGCGGGGTTAATGAGTGCTGTGGGAACAGACCCGAGGAGGAGGCCTCAGTCCTCCTCTGGGCCTGGTCCCGGGTCGGGGCTCATCTCTAGACCACCTGGTCTAGTCCAGACCGGACCCAGAAGGACGAGAGGACCCACAAGGCCTCCACCTACGTGTCAGGATAGTGTAGTTGTGTGTGTGTGTGCGTGCGTTGTTTGTATGAGTATGTATTAGTGTGTGTGTGTGTGTGTGTGTGTGTGCGTGCGTGTGTGTGTGAAGGGAGAAGCATCCAGTCAGGTGGGAGATAAGGATTCCAGGTCCTGACAGGAAGGCCCCCCCCCC